>JACEII010002831.1:6469-20341 GCA_014332785.1 Antheraea mylitta | reverse complement strand
GTCCACCGCTATAATAACTGAATCTCCTAAATTAAGTAGCGCCTGCAAATCGGATCTTAGCAATTTTTTGTTTGGTGGCAAATACGCGGAAACTAAAATAATATTCGAGTGACCGTTCATACCTAATTTACACACTGACACTTCCATATTGGTTAGCGCGGGCGGATCTTACGCTCATTGAGTTCTTTTTATGATATGTACAACACAACTGTACATCATAACAAGAGATTATCGAATATCGAACGCTTTTCGATTTTAATTTCGCTTCTTTCTAGTGAACCACTTCAACTTCTAAAAGGGTTTCCGCTATCGGAAGATAATTACTTAGATGCTTACGTGGCCTTGATTGATCATTATCAATGTAAGCGTAAACTATCTTTTCGGTATTGGGAGGAGTTACAAAAGGTAACTCTTAAATCAGATTCACCACGCGAGTTACGCCGTCTCGTAGATACTTTCAAGGAGAATATCGCAGTTTTAAAAAATTTGAAGCTGCCTGTAAAGGATTGGGATTTCCCTTTGTTTTATCTCTTGATCAATAAACTTGATCGTGACACTCGTCAACGGTTTGAATTGCAAAACGATGATAAAGATATTCCAACCTTTGATTCTCTTTTAGACTACCTGAACAAAGTCGGCCAAGCACTCGAGCTTGCCGAGCCTCAGATAAGGGCAGCACGGTTTTCTGCGCGGTCACTTCGTGGCGCCACTTCTGGCGCCGAAGCTAGCACTCCGCTTGCTTCCTCTTCGCGCACGGTACACATATCTAATGTGTCCCCGCTTCAGAATGTGCATAGTAGGCTTACTCGTCCGCCTATCAGTAAAACAAGGGCGTTAGTGGTGAAATCATCGTCACCAAGCAATGAGCTCTGTGTTTTGTGTAAGGCACAACATACCTTGACGAATTGTCCCATTTATCGTGATCACAGCCCACGTGATCGGTTCGCTATTGTAAAGAATCATCATCGTTGTGTGAATTGCCTTCGTCAAGGTCATTTCGTTAAATCTTGCTCGTCGAACAATCGCTGTTTCAAATGCAACGCGCTTCACCACACTACTTTGCATTTTGACAATTTGGGGTCGATAAATGCTAATGTAGTTTCATCTACCTTACCAACAAACTCGGATGCTATCGCAGAGTCACCTATCACTTCGTCTGCGGCAGCATTACAGGCATTGGTGGCAGGTTCACGGTCTGCTACATATATTTCGCTTCTTGCCTCTGTCGAAGTTTCGGATAAGTTTGGCAACTATCGCTCAATTCGTATTGTCATAGATAACGGAAGCCAAAGGAATTTCATTACTAACAAGTGTGCCCAACGTTTAGGTTTAACTCTCAAGAAAACCATGTCATTTGTTGAAGGTATTGGTCAGTCATCGTCGTTTACGGCTGCTTCTACTGTGTTTGAGATTCGTGGTCTAAAGTGGTCTGAGATAGTTGTAGAAGCTCTTATGATTCCTAAGATATGCAGTGAAATGCCCACTAGCAGAATGGACATTAGTCGTTGGCCGCAGTTGACAAATGTTAAGCTTGCTGGCTCAAATTTCAACGTGCCTGCACAAATCGATGCGCTAGTAGGCGTTGACGTATTTTGTCAGATCTTTTCAGGTGAACGTCTCGATTGCGGCCCTGATGGACCTACAGCGTTCAATACTAAATTAGGTTGGGTAGTCATGGGAAATATTCCATGTGCCCCATCTACTTCTTGTAAATCAATGATGTGCACATTTGAAAATCTAGATTCTCAAATTCGTAAATTCTGGGAAACTGATGAACTTCCCAAATCGTCAGCACTTAGTGATGAAGACGCTCTTTGTGAACATATCTTCCATACGACACACTGCAGAGACGTTGACGGAAGGTATATCGTCCGTTTGCCTTTTAAATCACCCACGCCTACCTTCGGTGATTCCTACACATTGGCACATCGTAGATTGCTATCTCTCGAAAGACGTTTATCACGTGATTCTCAGCTTAGAGCGGACTATAATGCTTTCATGAGTGATTACCTTGATTCTGGACACATAGAAGTGACTCAACGACCCTCTTCAAATCATACCTATTATATACTGCGGTATATAATAGGTATGCACTACTGCGTGCAAGCCGGCTAACGGTGCTGCGCCTAATGAACAATTACTTGTCGGTCCAAGATTGCAATCGGATATCAAATCAATTTTACTTCGCTTTCGAATTCATTTGAACTGTTTTAGTGCTGATATTAAGCAGATGTATCGCCAGGTACTAGTAACTAATGCTGATTGTGATTATCAATGAATCCTGTTTCGATTTTCGCCTGAGGACACTATTCAAGAGTTCTGTCTTAAAACCGTCACATATGGCATGGCTTCGTCGAGCTTCTTGGCACTTCGAACCATATCGCAATTAACACAGGACGAGGGAGTTGATAGCCCTCTCGCTGTGACCGCACTCAGAAATGATATGTATGTGGACGACGTCGTAACTGGAGCTGACTCGCTTAGCTCGGCACGTGAATTAATGAAAGATATAACTAGAATTATGGGTAAAGGATGCTTCGATCTAAGGAAATGGGCTAGCAATCATCCTACTTTACTCGAAGGAATACATCCCCAACATAAACACGATACTTGTGATTCACTGGCATTCAACTTCGAATCTACTTCTTCGATGACAGTGCTCGGTTTGAAGTGGAATCCAAGCGAAGATAACTTTTCGTTCAATTGCACATCCTTACAGCATCAATGCACCAAGCGCATCATTTTATCCGAATTAGCGCATATCTTCGACCCACTTGGTTTCCTTACCCCAATCACTTTTGTGTTTAAATGCATAGTACAGAAGTTATGGCGTCTCGGATTAGGTTGGGATGAGATTGCACCCTTTTCAATAACTCAAAATTGGTCCCGCTATCGCGCCGAATTTGATTCGTTGTCGTCTTTATCAGTTTCTCGGTTTATTCCTGTTTTGAATTCTATAAAATTGCAAATACATGGCTTCTGCGACGCCTCTGAATCAGGCTACGCGGCCGTCGTATATTTTCGCATCGTGCAAGGTGACGAATATGTCACCACGCGTCTCATTATCGCTTGCTCGAAAGTTGCTCCATAAAATAGGATCTCCATACCTCGCTTAGAATTATGCGCTGCTGTTCTCTTAGCAGATCTTGTCACCTACGTTCGAACAGTATTCGCTGACAAGGTACACTTCGATGGGATTTTTTGTTGGTCTGACTCGACTGTGACTTTGGCTTGGCTAAAATCACCGTCCTATCGATGGAAAACGTATGTAAGTAATCGCGTAAATCACATACAGGAAATTGTTCCACCTTCATGTTGGCGCCATGTCAGATCTGCAGACAACCCAGCAGATTGCGCAAGTCATGGGCTTACAGTTCGTGAACTACTTGACCACTCATTGTGGTGGCATGGCCCTCCGTGGTTACTTGATGATTCAAGCAGATGGCCACTTTTGTCATTCTTGGTTGATAATTTACCTGACGCAATTGCAGAGCAGCGAACATCGGACATATCTCATTTCTTCACCGTCGATAAATTTGATGAGTTCCTTAGCAGGTACTCTAATCTCAGAAAAACTCAACGCATTGTCGCTATATACATCGTTTCGTCCATAATTGCCGTAACTCAAATAATCGCAGGACAGATCATCTTACTGCTTCAGAGCTAAAACAATCGTTGGTTACGTTAGTTAAATTCGCTCAAGCTTCGAGTTTTATAACTGAAATTCGAAACTTGGAAAANTGCTAATATATTATTGTAAGTGTATAATTATTAAATGTTTTCCTAAACTGGTGACCCCGAACTAGGACACGAAAAGATGTCGACCAACGAAAAAAATGATTTATTAAAATACACTTCGCAAAACTCGGAAGAAACTGCACCTGAATTATTCAAAGTAGGTATAAAACTTCCTCCGTTTTGGCCAGAAGAACCCGAAATATGGTTCGCTCAAGTCGAAGCACAGTTCTCCGTTTCTGGCATATCTAGCGATACTACTAAATTTAACTACGTGATTGGTCAATTGGATCATCTGTACGCTCGAGAAATTAAAGACGTAATTACAAACCCACCCAAGTCCAATCAGTACGAAAAATTGAAAACGGAACTAATCCGTAGAGTAAGTGATTCTCAGGAAAGGAAAACTAGGCAATTGCTTGTTCACGAAGAAGTTGGAAACCGTAAGCCATCTCAATTTCTGAGACATTTGCAAGGTCTAGCAGGGCCTGGAATACCACATAATTTTTTGAGAACTATCTGGATTGATAGACTTCCTCACAATGTACAGGTAGTACTCGCAGCTCAACCCACTGCTTCGTTAGAAACTTTAGCAGACCTTGCAGATCGTATCCTAAATATTACTTCAGCGGAGCACCATGTAGCCTCAACTGGTCAAGAAAACAGATTGGATGATATTTTAAAAGAAGTAGCTGCATTGCGTGACCAAGTACAACAACTAACATTGCAGCAGTCCCGAAGTGCGCGTTCTCGTACAAGAAATGTATCTCGATCCCGGTCTCCACCACCTCGACTGAACTCTAGTTACCGAAGATATCCAGTTTGCTGGTACCATATGAAATTTGGTAAAAAAGCCACACGTTGTTCAAAGCCTTGTGATTATCAGATGGAAAACTACAAGGGCAATCAATAATGGCGGCCAATGATTGCCCAAGTACTACAGGTCGCCTATTCATCACCGATCGCACATCAAAAATTCATTTTTTAGTGGACACTGGTAGCGATCTTTGTGTTTATCCTCGGTTTTTAGTAAAAGAGAAACTTAACAAAACAGACTACCAACTTCGAGCAGCTAACGGTTCTATAATCAACACTTACGGTCACATTAATCTTAAATTAGACTTTGGACTTCGTAGAAGTTTTACCTGGCGTTTTATTGTGGCAGACGTTACCAAAGCTATTATTGGTGTTGATTTTTTAGCATACTATCAACTAGTAGTAGATTGTCGTAATAAGAGATTGTTAGATAGCATTACAAAATTATCATCTGTTGCTTCATTAGTTTATGACTCTGCAAACATACATTCTATTAAAATACCTTTAGACAATACGATTTATCACAAAATTTTATTAGAGTTTCCTGAAATCACTCGACCACCCGGTGTAAATCGTACGACCACACACTCTACAGTACATCACATACGTACAACACCTGGCCCTCCAATATGTAGTGCACCACGTCGTCTTGCTCCAGATAAGTTAAAAATAGCTAAACAAGAGTTTGAAGAGATGTTAACAAGTGGAACAGCGCGACCATCCGAAAGTGCGTGGTCATCACCACTGCACCTAGCCCCTAAAAAAGATAATGGGTGGCGCCCATGCGGTGACTATCGGATGCTTAACGCTAGAACCATCCCAGACAGGTATCCTATTAAACACATTCATGATTGCACACATAACATAAAGGGCTGTAAGATATTCAGCACTATAGATTTAGTTAAGGCTTACAACCAAATACCTGTTTGTGAAACAGATATTCCAAAAACGGCAATTACAACTCCTTTTGGGCTATTTGAATTTCCATATATGACCTTCGGTCTTCGGAATGCTGGGCAAACTTTTCAAAGATTTGTTGATGAAATTACTAGGGGTTTAGATTTCTGTTATACATATCTCGACGATTTTTTGATTTTTTCAAAAAATGAAGCCTTACATAAAAAGCATCTACGAGAAGTTTTTTCCAGATTGCAACGTTATGGATTAGTGATCAATGTCTCAAAGTGTGTATTCGGAGCCAACGAGGTAACATTCTTAGGTTACCAGATATCAGCAAGTGGTACGAAACCTCTTGATGCTAAAGTTAAAGCTATAAAAGATTTTCCTCTTCCTACCAATATTAAACAGTTGCGTAGATTTATGGGAATGTTAAACTTTTATCGACGTTTTATACCACACGCTGCACGAATACAAGCACCACTAAATGCCTTATTAGCGGGTAATGTCAAAAATTCACAATCAATCACTCTGAATGGAGACACACTTGAAGCGTTCAATGAAAGTAAAGAGAGCTTATGCAATGCAACGTTACTAGCTCACCCAGATTGTGAAGCTAACCTTGCATTAGTAACCGATGCCTCGGATTCAGCAATTGGTGCCGTTTTACAGCAATTTAAAAATAACAAGTGGCAACCTTTAGCCTTCTTTTCGCATAGATTAACTCCAGCACAACAGAAATATTCGCCATATGATCGCGAACTTCTTGCAATTTATGAAGCCATTAAATACTTTCGACACATGCTTGAGGCCAGACACTTTGTAATATACACAGATCATAAACCAATTAGCTTCGCTTTTCATGAAAAAAAGCGGAATTGTTCACCCAGGCAATACAGACATCTGGATTTTATTTCCCAATTCACGACCGATATCAGGCATATATCTGGAAAAAATAACATAGTTGCTGACACCTTATCACGAATAGATGAACTTGAAGTACCAATTAAAATGGAAGACTTAGCTGAATCTCAGTATTCCGACCAAGAATTACAAAATATACTTAAAGAAGGTTCGTCACTTCGTTTACATAAATTCGAGCTACCAGGATGTCATCGATTTTTGTACTGCGATATCAGTACACCTACATCTAGACCCTTTATAACAAAGGAATGGCGAAAAAAAGTATTTAATGTTTTACATTCACTTAGTCACCCAGGTGCCAACGCAACAGTGAAATTAATTTCACAACGGTTCGTTTGGCCAGGTATACGAAGAGATTGTAGGGAATGGGCCAGGACATGTCTTCAATGTCAACGCACTAAAGTAAGTCGACACGTATCGGCACCATTGGACACATTTGATTTGCCTCGTGCTAGATTTCAACAAATTCATATTGATATAATCGGACCTCTACCAGTATCGCAAGGTTATCGATACTGTTTAACAGCCATCGATCGCTTTTCTCGATGGCCAGAAGTCATACCCATTATGGATGTTACAGCCGAGACAGTGGCAAAAGCGCTTTTTTCAGGTTGGATTGCCAGATTTGGTAGTCCAGTTGATATAATCACGGACAGAGGCCGACAATTTGAATCTGCCTTGTTTCAGCAATTATCAAAAATATGCGCATTTAATCACAAACGAACAACTGCATATCACCCAAAGTGCAATGGTATGGTGGAAAGATTTCATCGTCAATTAAAAGCTTCAATTATGTGCCACGCATCGAATCACTGGACAGAATGTTTACCTTTCGTACTGCTAGGCATAAGAAGCGCCTATAAAGTTGACCTACAAACATCACCCGCCGAAATTGTATATGGCGAACCTCTAAGACTACCTGGAGAATTTTTTGAACGTTCGTCAAGCGGAACTACTACTGATATGGCTGACTTTTCCGCCCGTATGCGTCATTTTGCAAAAAATTTGAGACCCATTCCTGCGTCACGTCATAGTAAAGAAAAAGTATTTATATTCAAAGATTTAAAAACATGCGACCACGTTTTTATCCGGGATGATACAGTACGTGGCTCCCTTCAGCCAGCTTACACAGGCCCTTACAGGGTGCTAGAGAGAGGACCGAAGGTATACAAAATTAATATCAAAAATAAAATGGTATCAGTATCTATTGACAGGTTAAAGCCGGCTTACATACTGACACAAGAAACAGAGTTAGATAACTATACACCATCATTAACTAAAACATCATCAGTGCAGGGTGACAAAAATCAAACTCAAAATCGGACACGGTGTAATAAACGTGTTCGATTCGCAGATTCACACCATCTTTGTCCTGCACTTGGGGGGGAGTGATGTAGGAACTCTATTTGCATGTTTACGTGCTAGTAACCTTTTTACTGCGACTCTCTCACTTCGTGTTATAAAATTTATATTACGAAATGTCAAATGGACGGTCTTCTGTTTTTGCATTGTCATGAGCTAGGAATCTGTCATTGCTAATATATTATTGTAAGTGTATAATTATTAAATGTTTTCCTAAAGACATATCTCTTTTCATCACCTTCGATAAATTTGATGAGTTCCTTAGCAGGTACTCTAATCTCAGGAAAACTCAACGCATTGTCGCTTATATACATCGTTTTGTCCATAATTGCCGCAACAATCCAAGGCCTATCACGCCTCGCATGGCAGATCTTCCCAAGTTGCGAGTTTCACAACTTAAGCCTTTCTCGTGTATTGGTGTCGATTTTGCTGGACCTTTTCCTACATATGTACTACGCCGCCGTGGGGCTAGAACCTTTAAAACATACGTTTATCTCTTCATATGTTTCGCCACTAAGGCAGTTCACATCGAACTTGTCATTGGCTTAACAAGTGAAGCTTTCCTTGGCGCTCTTCGTAGATTCATTGCTCGCCGCGGGCGTTGTCAACGCATTCACTACAATCACGGCACAAATTTCGTTGGTGCTCACAATATGTTGACAACTCTCATGCAAAAGGCTGCTTCCACTGAATCAATTGAGTTTAGCTTTAAGCCCCCCGCTGCGCCACACTTCGGTGGTCTTTGGGAGGCAAACATAAAATCCTTCAAGACACATCTTAGCCGTGTCATCGGAAACCAAATCTTGACTTATGAAGAATTTTTAACTTTGGCAACACAAATAGAAGCGTTACTTAATTCTCGACCGTTATGTGATATGGGATCGGATCCCAACGATTTGGCTGCATTGACACCTAGCTACTTCTTAACTCTAGAGCCCCTCACTTCGTTTCCAGAAGTGGACTTGTCCAACGCTTCTCTGAACTCCTTGAATCGTTGGCAATTGCTACAAAAACTTCATGAAGACTTCTGGAAGCGATGGCATATCGAATATTTGCACACATTAAATCAGCGGTCTAAGTGGCATAAAAGTGCGGCAGAACTTAGTGAAGGCTTCTTAGTTTTGATTAAGGATGAACAAATAAAGCCGATTAAATGGCCTTTAGCACGTATCTTAAAGTTACATCCTGGGAAGAATGGTATTTCTCGGGTTGCCATGATTAAAACCCAGGCGGGTCTCTTACAAAGACCCTTAGTAAAACTATGTCCTCTACCCAGCAACGAGTAATACAGTATTATTCGCGTTTTTCAATTCGTAGTATGTAGTTTCATTATTTTAGTTTATTACTCATATTCGTTCATTGTTTTCGACTTTTTTTCATTTTTTTTCGTAATAGTTCGTTTTAAAATACGTTATATTTTAGTGGGCGGAATGTTGCGGCCGCGTAGATTGGGTATTACAAAATATCATGTCAGCGAGGGTAGAAACATTTGTTCGTTGATTGCTCCCGGCTCGTGACGCCACAAAACAGTTCGATCGCATACATTGCAGCGAAGCGCGTGCACCTCGAAATAATCGTGGGTTCCTCGTGTTGCAATAACCTTCATCATCGCCTTTAAGTATTGTGGTCTTCTCGTATCACTATAAACCTTTGTATCATCGCAACTCGTCGGCGCCGACCACCGGCATCGAACCTTGGACAGTACCGGTGAGTGACCACAACCTTTGTTACTATTCTCGTTGACATTCGCATTATTCGCATCATAGTCGACTCCCTATTGTAGGAGTCGTCACAACCACTCCCTTAGATAAAATGTGGAAGTGAGATTGCATATTCTCGATATCGGTGGTGAAAAAGAAATAGTTATATGTTACTTAGGTACGAGCGGATTATCGAGGCTAGATCACGTTCACCAGCTAGCCAAGTTTCAACAAGACGTTTTTTTCTTTTCTTCTTATTCCTTTGCTCTGCAGACTCTTGGTCCGCACCTTTTATTGCTTTCGCTTTTTCTAATTGTCTGCGTGAAAAATCATATTTGTGATGTGAGCAACCATTGGGTGTTTTTTATTTATTTATTATTATTTTAACTTAACTATTTTTTTATTTAAATTTACTACTTACTATTTTACAATGGATTTTTTAATGATGTTATTGCATTCATGGAGGTTTTATTATGATTCTTTATGGCCATTTTTAGATTATAATCTACAATGTTCCGCGCCAGAGCGTTCACGTCTCGATGGATAAACCTACTAACCGCGTTGTCGGTATAGTAGACACAGGTGTCAGTGTGCCTGGATATTTCCACTATAGCATGTGAAACACTATCCTGGATTTGCATCCTTCTACCCTTTGTTTGTAAGATCACCATCGATTTAAAGGTCAATCCTTTGGATTTGTAGACTATTAGAACGCGTGATTCTTCCCCTGCCCCCTAGCCCTTGTTTATCAGAACTTTTTTCTCTTCTTGTGTGTGTATTAAGAAGAAAGTATCTGGGGTGTGTCAGGATATCTGTTCGCCCTGATAACCCTTGATGCCCAGAGATCTCACTATCAGTTTCGGTGAGTATATATCGTCGTATACTTGACTCAATGCATAGGCTACATCCATCGGCTTCCTGTACGTAAATGTGATCTGTTTGTCAATACCGGCTATGGCCGTTGGTCTGCTGTAAGTCATCCGACATAGCTTTTCCCGGTCAATGTAGGGTAGTTGATTGATTGACAGCCAGCCGACACTCAGGATGGCCCCAAAATGGTTCATGAGAGCCTCATCCACGATTAATCTTGGACGTTTATCGTACTCTCTGAAACCATTAACCAATATGGGCATTATTACACACTAAAACCCCACGGTGTACCGTCCGACCATAATGTTGGGGCGGCAAAGGAACGATCTATACTTTTTACTTCAACTTCCCTAGAAGCTAGAGGTTCCTCAATACGTTTTCTCGGTACCGTGAACTCATATACGGCGCTGAGAACCCTTGCCTCCAGCTCCCAGGCCAATGTTAGGATGCAATCAGACATAGTATGATACCACACCAGAAATATAACTAATCCCAACACGAGAAAATTATCGCAATTCACTGTATCTTATTTAAACTTAAGCTTTGCTATCATAAGCTCTCATCTTGCCATTTCTCAATACGTCCTATATGCGAGTGAATTACTATGCTATAGTTGCCTTCTAAAAATGTACCTCTATTCTGTAAGCTTCATTGTCATAAATGTTTACTCGTATATTACAAGGCATGTTGTTAGATAATGTCACGTATCTGCACTAAACGCTTTGTGGAAGAGTCGCAACTAAGGAATGAAAGAGTTGCGTGCAATTCGCGGTTTGCCCACCACTGGCCTACTGCTATACTGGAGAAAGAGATTCTGGATAGGGAGAGAGAAGTGCTCATCGCGCTCTACACGACCAGACGGAAACGTTGTGTTCTGTATCGGTGTTAACCAAATAACAAAGTTTCACACAGTTACGGAGGTGCAAAATTCTTTTGAAATTGAATTTTAAATACATTCTGTTTTCCGGGCCATGGAAATACATATTTGGAAAAAAATTCTGATGCACTGGAAAGCCAATCTCCGTCGCCATTCAGGAATACAACGAGTGCGGTACACCGTCCAACTATGCCTAGAGGAAGAACTATTGCACATTAAAAAACACTTACCATCAAATAACGTAGAGATATTATACTTTTCTTTCTGAAGTGGCTTGCAAACAAATATGTTGGCGCCTGCGGTGTTATACCTGTAAGCTGGATTAATAGAAAATAGATTTAGGATTATGTGCAACATCGTTTAAATAATAGTACTATATAGACTACCGAGCATTTAAAATAAAATAACATAATAACATTTTTAAATTAAAATAAACTGTTAGGTTTGCCTTATAAAATTAGCATACCTGTACTAAAAAAATATATCACTTCTGCTATCACTCGGTTTGGAACAGAGGTTACACGGATTTTCGAAGCAACCAATTTCCATCTGAGCTATTTTTGTTTTGGCAGCGGCGGTGAAATTTACCTTTATATTCTAGTTAAAAAGTTTTTTATGAATAAAGTCTAGCTAGATCGATTCATCGTCCCCGAAACTACCCACATACTAAGTTTCACGGAAATAGATGACGCCGTTTCCGAGATCCTGAACATATACATATATTCTAGGGGTATAAGGGGTGTCAAATAACATCGTAAGACTTGAGACACCCAAGCCAACCTCACCTGCACGTGGTGCACTCTGCTGAATAACGAACGAGGCAATGGCGAAAGCGGGGTGGTAGGGTTTTACAGCCTGACTGGGTCGCAACCACCATGTATATGGCGAAAAAGCCCGTAATAGTGATTCGCTTCTGCGAGTCGCGTTTCGGGATCAGCCTGTGCATATCCAGCTTTATGCAGGCCGGCATGATAGTGCCGACCGGCGATGGATAGCGTGTCAATCGGTGGTCGCTATTATTTTTGGATTGCACTGTGCTTACCATCAGGCATAGTGCAGTCATTTTGCCGTGCTACAATAAAAAAAAAAAATGAAAATATACAAGAATTGCTCGTTTAAAGGTATAATATAGATAGATAAGATGAACTATCAGTAAGTTCAGTTCGCTTACGTTTGCTGCGAAAATAACAATGATTGGTTTTTAACTAATCAATACCATAATTCATATGATTGTTATATACGGTGACAAAACATTAATCACGAACCTCTATTCGCGTGTTATATCGTGCTATAAAGATCCCATCAGAAAAATGTGAAACGGAAGTCAAGTTAAATATTGTGGTGTATATTTTGGTTGTGAACTCAACGACAAAAGAGGTGAGATATATAATATTTAATGAGTTTTGTGTGGGTTCCAGCGTTTAAATCAGTACGTAGGTAAAATTCTATACATTTTTTTAATATTTTTTTTTTATTGAAGCACGTCCACGTGACTGCACTATGCCTGATGGTAAGCATAGTACAATCCAAGAACAGTGGCGACCACCGCGAGACAGATCATCCATCGTCGGTCGCCACTGTCACGCCGGCCATAATGACGAAAGTCACCCGGTACTGGATATGCACAGGCTGATCCCGAAACGCGACGCGTAGAAGCGAGTTACTATGACGGGCTTTTTCGCCATATACCATATATGGTGGTTGCGACCCGGTCGGGCTGTAAAACCCTACCACCCCACTATCGCCATTGCCTCGTTCGTTGATCAGCAGGGTGCACCACGTGCAGGTGAGGTTGGATTGGGTGTCTCAAGTCTTAAGATGTTACTCGACACCCTTTACACCCCAAATTCAAAATTATCACTATTACACGGTTTCACAAAACATTACAAGGTAAGAACAGAATGGCGAACAGTTTTATGAATATTTATGAAAACAGTTTTAATGGAGCGCGGCGCATACGCTTGCTTGTTCTTAGCGTCGCAGAAACAGGAAGTAACGGTTCGTCGCGGTTTGCGCAGGGCGGTGAATTCTGGTGGGTGCCCGGGGTTACCGTGTTACATACTCCCACTCCAAAACACATATGTGGGTTGGTCACTGAATCAAGCGGTGACGTATTTCGATGGTGCGGCCGTCCACGATGACGGCGTGGTTGGATCGGAGCGAAGGTCAACCCTATGCGTTCTTTGAAAGGAGTTAAAGCGGAACTATGAAACTTCCCTATCACCTCGGAGGTATCTACGTGAGAAACTTCATAGGAAGTTGGACTTACAACCTTAGAAATACGATATGGACCATCCCTTTGAGGCATCACTCAATAAGTGTGTGTTAACCAAAACTAGGTCTTCTTCCCTGTACCCAGGAGTATTTCGGCGGCCCCTATTAGATAGGTTTTCTGCTGATCCTGCTGCTGCTCTGCTCTTTCCCTAATTCTATCGAAAGAAGAGATAAAATGTTTTAGGTAAGGCCTGATCTGTGGAAGGAAATTGTCTTTACTTAATATGGATCTTGGATCACGTTGAGCATCAAAGGGCGTTTGTAGTTCACGAGCGAAAGTTATATAAGCTGGACTACAAGCAGTAGTAAGACAGGTGGCGCTATTCATGGCAAATCTAACCTGTGGCAAAAACTTAGGCCATGAGCGGTGCTCCTTTCGAACTAATATAAATAACTGAGTTTTCAAGTCTCGATTTT
>JACEII010002826.1:13444-25816 GCA_014332785.1 Antheraea mylitta | reverse complement strand
AATTATTATCTTTGTGTTACTTAAAACATATAGCAGAATTATAAGAAAATGGTAATTGCTTTGAGTTATATAGTTCGTCTTATAAATTATATAGTTCGGCATATAAAAGGCAAGATGTCAGTGTTATCTACGCATTCTTTTGTAAAAAGTACTGTAAGCCGTAACTCTGGGCAAATAAAGAGTGGAAGTAATTACTGAGAATTTATTGGCATCCTGACTGCATCGACTATGTCGTATACAACCTGATGTGTTATATTGTTAAGAAAATTTTTATAACAACATATTGGTGAGACTAGATAAGGGTCTTTTCTCAGATGTAAAAATACCTGAATAAGCTTTTTGGTATATAACTCTAGTAGATACTTTTCTGTTACATTTAATGGAATGTGTAAAGAATAGTATTAGCTTATTAAAATATGAATAAATTAACATGTTAGTACCGCAGGTCGGCTACTGCATGTCACAAGCACAATGTAAAATGGTTGCTTGTTATTATCTACTTTGTTGCTTAGAATAAATAATGAACAAAGAATAGAACTCGCAACTACAAAATAAACTTTTTTGTATTGTTACGCATGTGGTCTGAAATTAATGTTTTGTTCTATGCCTCTTTGTCAGTGTTAAATTGTAATATAAAACTTAAAGATAATGGAACGAAATATGTATACACATATACATAGTATAAAAACACATAAAGCCAGCTTTCGTGATATTCGGTGAAGCGTTATTGGAATTGCTTGATTTCAAATATATTCACACGAGATAAACCCTGCTCTCTTTGTCGAGCATTAAAACGTCGAAGGAAGTGTATTTTCATTAGATATATACCAGGTTATAGGTTAGACGCTTAATGTATTCTAAGAGATGATAGTTAATGGTCACGTTTAACATAGAAAATAATAGTATCAAAACAAATACTAATAAATAACAAAGAGAAATTTAGTTGAAATTTGTTCTACGACTTTCAAAAGCATGAACATTAACGTAATAAACCTAGGTGCAGTGATCAGTGCTGAAAACTGTAAGGGGTGATCCGAAGTTTATAATATTAATTAGTACAATGGGCAATAAACCTTTTTTTTTCATGCTATCCTGACGTTCGCTTTCAAATGAAAGTGAAGTCACCCGACGGTAATTGCCACAGTGCTTTAGCATAGACGCGTAGATGGATTAGATTGCGTATAATTTTTAAATATTAAGTTTTTAAATATTTAATTATTTAAATATTATAATTTTTTATTATATTAAATATTATAATTTTTTAAAAATTTTTAAATATTAAATTTTAAATATAATAATTTTTAAATATTTCAAATATTAAGCATTTAATTTTTTATTTAGTACGAGAATTGATTGCAAAGTTTTCTCTATAAATATTGCTACTGTTTAAACTTTCAGCCTGTATAGAAGATTCGTTCTTATATAATTGCATATATGAAAAAAAGACTGCTTATTTAACAAGTGAAATAGTAGAAAGCCTTCTACTAAACCAATAGATCGCCTTTTTGATCTCTGCACAAAATGTTTTGTGTGTTTTAAGCATAATTTATTACTAGCTGTAATTTAGAAAAATAAAACGTATTTCCATTTTATTAGTACTACAAAAGCATGTCAATAGTTGACAAAATATAAAATCGGTTGACAAACAGAGGAGACAATATTAAACTGTTTATCTTCATCTAATTATTTATGTATAGAAGATGTAAGCAAAAATATATCTTTTGCAATAAAAACACATGGTACTTTATCGATGCATTCATTTCATAAAACAATTTCAGTTAAAAGGGATACATATGTTATTTCTTAGTTATTCTTCGTAATGGCATTAATTAATTAATATCTACTGGACATCACTTCAACTGTTAAGTGATAAAGCGTAGTAATACCGTGGAGATGACTTTAAAGAGATTTTTTCCGGCAGTATTGAGTAAGGTCGAGCATCCTACATCGTATGGATGGCTTTATTTAGCAGTGAGATTATCTGGTATACGTACATATTTGTTATATTCTATTTTGCGATGTATGAGCTTTATTGTTGTATTAAAAGTAATTAAAGAGGAGTTCAATACATACATATATTACACTTATTGTCCACGTTGGCCACTCTTAATATAGCCGCAAGTGTGAGCTTGAGCGTAATAAATACAAAACAAAGTTAAAATGTTAAGTTACTTAAGTTGAATGGGTGTTATTCATATAGCAATATACGTATTCATACCTAAATTTATGCTCTGCAAAATTATATCCAGACGGTGCAAAATGTAAGATACATGATTTTGTTTATTAAAAAGGCTTGAATTTTATTTATTTATTTACACTTTTTACGTTAAATATGCAATGGCAGACTTAATGCCGAAGGCTTTCTCTACGAGTCAACCATTAGGTGATGCAGAGATGCAGATTGTGTACTGAGAAAGGTTACAAATTATTTATTATTATGCAGTGATCAATCGGTATCCAGCAAGGCCAACCTATGAATATCAGCGAGGTACCATGCCGCGCGGCTCAGGACTTGCTCCATCGTCACGCGCACGCGAGGTCGTTTCGGAGTTCTGCGAGTCTATCGCTTGTCCTGAGCGACGATGCGCCGCACTAGCGTCACCTCCTCCCGACCAGCAACGGCAGCGAGAGGAAACAAAAAAGACCCTTCTCAGGGCTAAATCGATGCATCCACGTCGAAACAGACGACCCCATGCACGTCTTCGGATTCCGCCGAATCTAGCACATCGACCACCGCTATGCGCACCAGACTCCGCACTGCTACGCCTACGCCGCAGCAGAAGGCAACCACGCCGCAATCGCAGCCCCCGGAGACACCACAGAAGCCGACCAGTGGGCCATCAACACCGGCAGACGCATACGAGAATGATATTTCCACTCTCGCCTAGCTAATTTTAGATGGGGCATTGTCGGTGGGGATGACCCGCTGGATGGCGCTGTATCTGCGCCTCCAAGAGGCAGTGACTAAAGGCGAAGAACCCGCCGCCGAAGACGCAGTGGCGCTTGTACGCGCCGCACTCGGTAACCTCGACCCTCCCTTGATTCCTCATAATTAAGTAAGCCCGCTCGGTAAAGCGCTGTGCCGGTAGCGCAGCGATCCCGACGCTGGCCCCGTCGCGACGCCCGCAAATACGCACGAAATCTCGCCTGATGCCCGGTCCCCGGACTTGAAGAAATCGAGGACGGTCGAACTAACGCAACGGTTCCCGTTGCGCGACCCCGTTGAATGGTCAGCGGTGCGAGTGCCCGGAGTGGCACCAGCACTAGCTCTGCCGCGAAGGAATGCTCGCGAGCATTGCTCGACCGCGCCCGCAAAATCCATGCGTCCTTCACGCGAAAACCCAAATCCCGCCGTCTCGCTAGGCGTTACCGCAGAGAGAACTCCGAATGCCGTGATAGTGGCGCCACAGCAGAAAGCTACGGAACCCGCCGCGCCGCGAGGCGTTACTATGAGGAGACTGCACACCGCCGCGACGCCAGCGCCAATTCAGCAGCCATTCCCGACGATTGTGGCGCAAACGATACCAGCAAGACTTGTCAGGGGAGTTCTTAATTTCTTCCCGACCAACCATATGGAGAACCAAATCATCAGTGATTACCTCATGAAAGTTTAACAAGAAGAAGGCGTGAGATGGTCTGCACCCCCGTCCCTCGCCGAATGCATCCAAGAAATCCCGGTTGACCAACAAATGTCAAGCAAGGAATCTTTGCCAGAGCTACCACAGGAACCAACGACACTACCTCGGCAACGCTTCCCTCCCGATTGTCGTGAAATGCCTGCCCAAATGGACGGAGCATTTCAAACAATTCGTGGGGTTGTTAGGACACACGCCGAATGCACGACCATACGGGGGCGGTATCCGTTTTGTCCCGACAGATTCAATGGAGAACCGAATCCTAATTGATTAGCTCGCTGAACTAGAGCGAGATAAGGGAGTGAGCTTGTTCACCTACTCACTCCAGACTGAACGAGACCTTAAGGTCGCAATACGCGGCCTCCCTAAGGAACCCAACCCAGAGGAGATAGCCGATGTTCTCCGGGAAAAAGGACTGCACCCGGAGTACGTCCGGGAAATAAAAAGAAAATGAGGAAGACAGGGGAGCATCTTCTTCTTCTCACTAAAAAAAACGTCAGACTTAACTTCAAGAATCTACGGAATAACCGAACTCGCCTTCATGGATTTGAAGATCGAAGGATGGCGTGGGAAGAGGGGCCAGGCACAATGCCACCGGTGCTAGCAGTTCCGGCACTCTTCGTACAACTGCCACCGTCCAGTCGCATGCATGCGATGCGGTGGACCCAACTTCGCGCATCAATGCAAACGCCTATTAGACCAACCGCCAATCTACATCAACTGCGGGGGCGCCCATCCCCTAATAAGGCGGCTTTATGTCCCGTCTACAGGAGAAAGTTTAGAAACCGGAGAACAGGCACCGCCCTCCGGGCAGGTGATGCTGGAAGAGCGAAGGTGAAAGCTCCAGTGCAGGTCAACGTCAAGGATTCGGCGGCAGGAAGCCTGATGGCGCCTGCTAACAACCCTCTCACGCATAAGACGTCATCTAAGAAAAACAAGAGAGCCCCGCGTTTGGAAGGACGCGAACTATAAGAAGGTCGGTGACACTTCATCTGAGAGATACCCGCACCGTCGGCCCGAATGACTCCCGACTACCACCGCAAGGAGGCGTCATCACATCACCACTTAAAGCACTTTAGTGCACTCCAAGGAGCTGTCCGTTTTCACGGATAGTGAAGGACAGGCTATTAAAAAAGGTAACGCCTTGAACAGTTTCCTCGTCCGCCCACAGGGTAGGCTGAGATGATCACGACTTCTCAGTCGCGCGGTCAGCTCCTCACACAACAATCGTCCCTTGTACGAAAATTTTCACCACACTGCGTTGAAAGTAACACACCATTATTAATTTGAAACGCTTATTAGAGCTCATTTATTGCATGAAAAATATAAGTAAAATGATTTCGTTTGGTCTAAATATCACTAGTAGCATAGTAATTTATCTGAGCAAACAATATTGAAACACCACATTTCGAAAGGTAAAATCTTAGACATGACACGTGTATAAATAAACTTCGAAGACAAAAGTTTATATGAATACATTTTAAAGAAATTGGTAAGAGTTATTTTAGAAAATCTATTTACTTCACATATGTACTCGTATAATGGAATTGAAATATAGATTTATTTTACAAGATTCCAGTACGTTGCTGTATATACAGATATAGTAGTATTTTATTTAGCAAATAATACTCAACTATTACAATTTTTAGGTTTTATAAGTGCGCTGAAAAATTAATCTGTAGCCTGATTTTATATGATTAATTAAATTAATTAAACGTTTCTAATATGTACACGTAGCTGGCGTCTGCTGACGAAGACCTCTTGCCAAACTCGAGAGTAGAGGGCGCGATGTCAAGTCTTTGTCGGAGTTGATGGCTCGAACAAAGACTTGATTATGTAACACGGTACCTTTGTATTGCATTAAGTAATATTAAACCGCTTCTAGTCACTGACACGAAACACATAATAGTTATTTTTATAGTTCTAACGAGAGACAACTTGCATAAAATTACAATATATAACTTAATAATAACAATGAACTGTTTTCTAGCGCCACTTAGTGCCAAGTTATTTTAAAACGGTAAGCATAAAAATCGTTAAAAATATATTAGTATGGGAAATCTCGTAGTCATCAATAAACATCCATTTACTTATCTATACTAATAAAAAATTATAAAGCTGGAGGTTTTGTTTGTTTGGTTGAACGTGCTAATCCTAGGAATTACTAGTTCGATTTAAATAATTCTTTCAGCGTTAGATAACTCAGTGGATTCGCTCCATTGTCTTCCGCGTACGAGGTCGTCCTAGAGTGCCGCTTACTCCGACCTTGTAACGCCCCTCCCTCTTCCATACATACATACATAGAGCTCTCATCTCTCTGAGATCACTCAACACCAGCNCACCAGCGTCACTTCATCTCCCTCATCTCCAACTCACCATCACTCTTATTATTATTACCATGATCATTTAGTAATTAGGACCCTTTTACGTTGTGTATTGAAACAAAATTTGTAGAACCAAGTTGTTTTAATCTGGTACTCACAAAACATTACATTGTTCATAGTTAATGTAGTTAGAACTTTAGAAAACACATAACAAATATTAAATGCAATTAGTTAAAATCAAATATAGAAAATAATAATGAATATTAAATGCAGTTGGTTAAAATCAGTTAAATGAAGTAATAACACATATTAAGACAGTTTTACAAAATAAAGTAAACAAATAACAAGTACTAAATGTAATAATTTAGTGTCAAATTAAATCTCTAAATGAACCATTGTAGACATAATACATTAATTTATTATATACATACACCCTATAAATACCCTTTATGAATGTTAAGTTATGTAATAAATGTGTTAGGTCTTGTAAAGTATTTTTATATTTTTTTTTTTAAAGACCCACCTCCTCAAGCCCACCTCTGAGAGGCAACTGTAATTACAGTGAATTTACAGTTAAGCCCAACAATCAACTTCTACCAGCATTGCTGGGAGTTTGCATGTATAAGAGGCGGAGATATAAGGAGTTTAGGAACTAATAAAATCAATTGAAGAAATGTCGTAGATTAATCTCTAGTGAGTGATTGGAGCTGATAAACATCAAGACTACCATGGTTCCCACGAGATAGAAGAAGAAGTTCCAAGGAGACAAAGTCAATCCGAGGAGGAAATGTAACTTGCTTCAATCCAAGCCTCCCCAACACGGGTATAGCGACACGATTGACACTGGGATACGAGGAGAGACATAAAGGTCAGCTCCAATCCACTCGTCAGGTCACTTAACACGGTGTGGATCAAAGGACATGGATATAGAGAAGACTAGCTACGCCCTAACAAAGTAGTATGGGGTGAAAATCATAGCAGTTTGATTATTCAAAAGGCTAAATCACCCACTAGAATAAATATATTATTGCCTTTTAATTGGTAGGCATAACCATTAATAGAATTATATAATCGCACTAGTTCCAAAAGGAAAGCGGATTAGGATTGGTGCAGGATGTGCAGAGCTAAGTCGGCACTAGCATTTAGACTACAAATAGTATTGTAGTGTTTAATTTAGGTTGGTAGTTGAACTTCTGATTGGTTCCAGTCACCATTACTTTATAATGTACTAAGAGGATCCCACACAGAATATTCTTTACCAAAGTTGTTAATAAATAACAACAAATAAATTAAATAATGCTGTGCTAACTCTGCTCAGTACACATTCAAGCGATACTGGTAATAGTTGATTGTATAGGCATAAGGGTTCAATCCCTTTGCAAAGCAATTGTATAGTGTGGTTCAGAAGACTCTACCACCGGTTCGGAACCTATCCAGTCGAGAAGAACCGGCAAGAAACTCGATCTGGCCTAAGCACCAAAAATAGATATGTTCTATATATATATATATGTATACATTATGTATATAAATATTCATTTATAATCTTACAATACTAATATTATCTTAGCCTATTGAGATCTCAACTTAATTCTATACCCTTTTTGTATTATAGATTAATCTTTATATTTTATGGCAATATATTTGCCTTATTTTATCTGTAACTTCTTAAGATTCCTATTATAATCATGTACTCAAGTTATATTTTCATATATTTGATTGAGGATTTAGAACTCAATTATAATTAAACTTTAGTAATATAAATGGTTTATGTAACAAGTATTGTTGATAGTTGTAAAGAGTATAGTGTGGGGTTGTGACAATCTTAAAGAAAGCTTCCCATAACTTGCAGTAGAATCCAGTTCATATTCTTTTGAATTATAAACACAAGAGGATGCTGATTTTGAGTTAAGTCGAGAGACAACACCAGGCAGAGGCTTCATGAGAGTTGATCATGTCAGACAAAAGACGGCTACCGGTTCGTGCTTTGGTGGAGATGCGCAATGCATTTCAGACCAAACCAATCCCCGGGTCAGGGCTAACGTATCGCTGACAACAACCCTACTTCCCCTCAGGCATATGTAACCCCTTCCCTACCCAGCAAAACGGTTTACCTGGTAGAGAGAGAGAGTTAAAAACGCCGAAGCGTAATATGCTTTAGGTGCAACCCAAATCAACGCCTACTGGGACTCCCTATAATAAAACACTGCTGACTAAAAGCTTATGAACCCGAATCAACATCAGTTTAGAGAATTATTTAGTAAGTAAATTATAAAGTCACAGATTTACCAAGGCGAACCTTCTCTTCCTCAATTTACCTCATTCTGATAGAATCAGAACTACAATACCTTAGCTTATGTATAGTACTGTGTCTTTGTTTGTGTTCTTTAATAAATACTTTGGTTGAATCATATAAATAAAATTATTGAGTACAACATATTAAAATTATTTAGAGAACCTACCCTAGTTAACAGCTTATATTCCTCAATAATATTATGTTTATTTAACTTTAAAGTTTCTAATTAGGTTTGCAATATATTGAACTTACTTTATATAATAATTTACATTTTAGTGAAATAATCATTGCTGTTGCATAAATACATGGTTGAACTATCACATCTTTACACACTTTATGACAACAACTGCATATAAACAATTACCTGACTTTTATAGAATTCAAGCCTTCTTAATGTATTCAATAATGTATCCGATTCATGTAACAATTATTAATATTAATAGCTAAAAGATCTGTAACTCGCGCATTGTGAGAATAACAAAGAAGGTGAATATACCAGTAGAATCTAGTTCACATTCTTCAGACAAATATATATATATTCAAGCCAACAACTACTAAATGCATAATACTAACCTCTACTTAGCCAAAAGCCTGTGAACTTGACTCAGAACGAATTCTAATTATAGATTGACAACAATTAAATAATCTTTCTTTCTGATAAAACAGAATTACAGATCCTTTTTGCTAATGCAATGTAATGTATGTCTTATTGTGATCATTTACGCAACAGGTTATTGTTTGAATTCTATAAATAGAAATTCACACACAAAGTTATATTCTAATAATTTATAAATTACTTACAGTCTCGTAGGTCTCACGAACACAAGATATTAACAAATTATGGATTAGAATACTTATAACACAACAATACCTAACTTCGCCAAGACGTAACTTTACGTGTTTATTTAGCTTGATTACGTAATTAATATTCGCAACTTATTCACTGTACTGACTCTAAATTGACCATTAATTCACGTACTTCTTTCACTGACGCTCTTTTAATATGCTTTCTTTACGAGATTTTCTCTAATACACTTGACGAACTCTCGCGCACCACGTGAAGAACATCGCGACTGCTACCTCGGCCCTGCCCTCAGATGCTCATGATCTAGGTAAACCATGCGGATTTCTGACTAATGCTGTACAATTCGAGACACTTTGTCGGCACTGTCGCTGAACTGCGTAGGTTTCGACTTTAATTTTGTTACGAACGAACTCTCGCGCACATTTATTGACAAAGTAACTATTTCCTTTGTTCTTTTAATGAGAACTAGCGTTATGACGAACTAGAATAACGGTTACGAAGGTTCGCGAACTCACGCAGACTATTGTAGACTCTTCCCTGGATACAACAACACTAATCCCCCAAACGACCGTTACCAAAGCTTATATAACTTTCCCCTTTCCCCGTTCTCCGCATTGCAGATATTCCATCAAACCATCCCTCCTACACATCGTATGACCCGCGCAGGAGTTTCAAGCTCCGCCTACTTCGTCTAGTACAGGCGTCGTACCGCTCGTGTACCCAATTACACGGATACTACTCGACACTAGATGAGACAACTTAAATTTTTTTTTTTTTTTTTTTTAATATACGAAGTTGGGTCTGTTACAAACCGACGTGACTGACGACGCGATAAGTAGGTTCATTCATCGGGCCGTGGACGCTCCGGCACGGGATATTTTAGATTACAACCTAAAAATGGCCATAAAGAATGGAAATGCAAGCGCTATAAAAACAATAATGTCATTACACCAAAAATAGTTAATAATAATTGAACAGTCAATATTTAATAGCTTATTATTAAAAAAATACGCTCACGGATACGATTTTTTACGTATGCAAAATACTACACGTAAGTAAAAAAAGATGCGGACCAAAAGTCTACAGAATAGAATAACAATAATAATAATTTTAAAAATCTGATAATGTATCATTCTTATTAATTGCGTATTTGCATATATAACGCGATGAGGGCTTACAGATACGAGTCCTGTACGCCCTTACACGTTACACTCCGCCCTGCTCACACGTTTTATTGCCGCACCTGCAACAAGATTATATTTCCAGTATATAATAGAAGTACTGGGTAAATTTTTGATTTTATGTAATTGATAATTACATAAAAAATTTACCTGGAAAATTAAAGTAACAGAAAAATTAAATAAACGCGTATAACGAACAATTATGGTTACGTTACCTACGTGAACAATTGGCGGTCTGTTTTCGGAAAACGAATCGTAAACTTTAATAAAGGTGAGATGCAAAATGTCGAGCCATTATCTAAATTATTACCTTAGGGGATACCAGTAAAAAGTTTCTACATTATTACAGATTTTATACATTTTATAGCGAATTTATGTTTATTGTACTCGTAATTCAGTTCACAAGATAATATAATTATTGTGTAGGTTCTCGTAAAATACACAGAGGGACGTCGTTTTTGCTCGTTGAGTTGGGATTCAGCGAGTTGTAACAATGAATTTATTTATTAAAACATTTTTTCATATCTTTTAGCTCTCGNGGACTACTAAGGCGAGCGCTTAAGGCACTCAGCCGATTTTATAATGGCAACCAGCTCAAGGGTGCACGGCACACCTCGGCTTGGCTGTTGCCCGTTGCATGCAAAAATCGCGACCTAACTTAGCTAACCTAGCTAACTATTCATATATGTTTGAGTTGTTGAAACGTATATGAGTACCAGCATATCCGCCTCAACAACTCCTCCATATATTTTTATCGGAAAATTAGGAGAGTTTTTCAGTTCGATAAGGGAAAAATCTTTCACAAAATAACCCTTCCACAAGATGTGTAGCGTGTAGGCGTGCACGTGTGTGGAGGTGATCGTGTAGTGTTGTAGCAGTGATGTATGGGTGTGTCACCGTATCGCGCAAGCAACGCACTCAAGGGCTCCCTACCGAGGGATCGAACCTAGGCTTGAGCCGCTGCCGTGGGAGGCCTAATCGGGTGTGCGGGAGCGAAGTTAACCCCCAGACCACGGCGGCGCGATCTGTGGTTACGCGGGCGTGGGCGTGAGCACGCTCTGTTACGAGGGACAGGCTGGTACTGATCGTTCGCTGACGTGATATCGTCGGGCGGGTCGATAAAAATGTGTCGCGGACGTCTTTTATAACGCCCGGCGTTGGGCACGGGTTCGTAGTTCGCGGCGGATACCACTAACGGACTGGGATGAATCGCGGCTCGCTCGAAATAGCTAGTAGAGAGTGATTTAATATACGCCCAGATGGACGGCACCTCCAGGTCCCTGTGGAGATCCGCCTTCCGGACGAACCAAGGAGCACCGGTGATCTTACGCAGAGCCCGGGTCTGCAAAACCTGAAGCGTATCTAGCTTCCTCGCGTGGGCGAAAACCGGACAACTATACGTCATTACCGGACGAATACAGACTTTATATAATGTGAGCTTATGTCTGAGGGACAGTTTGCTCTTCTGACAGAGTAAATAATGGAGGCGACCCAAGACCATAGCGGCTTTGTTTCGCACTCTCTTAATGTGGGAATCGAATGTTAAATGTCGATCTAAAGTGACGCCGAGATACTTGACCTCGGTGGTCCAAGGTATCTCGGAATCGTATAGCCTTATGGGCTTTAGCTTGTTCGCGCGATACCTAGGATCGAAGAGTATCGCGGTACTCTTATCGGGGTTAATACCTATGCGCCATCGAAGAAACCAATCACCGAGTGTGCTAACGGCTTTTTCGATGCGATCTCTAAGTCTACTCGGCTGCCAGCCAGAGGCGTAGATGACTGTATCATCAGCATAACAACCTACCTCGACTCCCGGGAGCTTAGGTAGGTCACTGATGAACAGGTTGAAGAGGGTGGGCGCGAGAATTGAGCCTTGCGGCACACCTGAGCGTATCGGACGGGGCGATGAGAGTTCGCCGTCAACTCTAAAACGGAAGGTTCTATCGGCTAGATAATCGCGGAGGATGTGAACTAACCTATCGGGTATGCCGACTTGATTTAACTTGAATATGAGCCCTTCGTGCCAGACCTTATCGAAGGCCTTGGCGACGTCGAAAAATACTGCTATTGTACGTTTCGGATTAGTGTTTTTCACGGGCGGATCCGGCTCCGGATGCGGATCTTTATTGAA
>JACEII010002805.1:0-10095 GCA_014332785.1 Antheraea mylitta | reverse complement strand
CCGTGTCGAATCGCCGCAGTGGCTAAACGTCCTTAAGTCTTTATTACTGAGCAGATAGTTTATGCGTTATGGAAATGACTGGAGCAGGTGTAATGCAGTAAATAATCACTCTAACTCAACTTACATTATAAACTCCTCCGACTCCATTCCATTGCAATTATTATAATGTTATTAAATATACGTTATTAATATCAAAATATCAGCTTGTACATTCACGGACGTCGTTAAATAATTTGTTACTTTAATTTAATTTATGATGGGTAATAAAATGTCTTACGAGTTAGCTTACTAATCTTTATAAAATGCAAATGTGTTGTGTATTTTTTTATAAGTTAGAAAAAAAATCTCAACAAACATACAGTGTTAGTAAGCTTTATTACTGAGCTGTGAGGTCGTAGATTCTCTCCCCAAGAATCGGCACATGACGGACCCATACGAAAACCTTAACTATTAATAATTACAACACTTTTATTAACAATATAATATAAGCCTCTTCTCAAGGGACATACATGGAGTATCACTATGTGCCTTGACCACATCGTACCGGCTATTTAAAACGCAAAAAGAAAATCAAAGTACTATATTTATCTTACATAATGCTGTACTACGAGAACATTTTTAGATTCAGATTTTCTAGCCATAATAAGCCAATAGTATTACTAATTTAAATTAATAAGTATACACGGATTTCGATTAGATCGTATAATTCGAAGTTCGAACCTGCGATATCGACATCGATATTTCAGCGGTGAAATCAATCGACGATCACAACTGTTATCCTCATATTTTTACTATCTAAAATAAATAGCTATTACTCTATCTAACATACTACCTCATATTATCTCCAGATTTTATCATAAACTGATTATTTATTCTCATAATTAATGTAAATACAAGACTTTTGATGATGTTATTATCACAGTTGTGTTTGAAACCAAGTATAGTTGTGTTGTTTATAATCGCGGTCATATCCATTAATAAACGACTCTGGAGAACTTCATATTTCACCGCATTGACAATTTCAAAGTAAACGTTGTAACCGTTTTCTGGTGAAAGCGCACGTGCAACAAAACTTAGTGCTGCCTGCAAATGATTGCTGATTTATTACAATACATAATTTAATATTAAGATTTATATATTTTTATTGTTTACTTGCTGACCCGTGCAACTTCGTCTGCACCAAATTGGCTATGACTGGTTTCAATTGTAGTTTTAAACGCGAAAAAATTGAATAAAACTGATCCCCGATTGCAGCCACAATTACCGTTTCCAATTGTGAATCCAAACTATCCACGAACTCACTCAAACATATATCCAGATTAGATGAGGTTTTTTTTAAACAAGCCTAGAACCCGTTCTTAGCATCATCTACCAGGATCAATTAAAATAAAAACTAAGCTACATAAAACTAAATAAACATCTGTAAAATATTAAAACCTTTTTATACTCCATTGAAGAAAAATATATGAACACCGTGTCGAAGCGTCAAACATCGCGTCAAAGCGTCAACTGTCACTTGCTTGTAACTATTGTCTAAGAGTTACAAACTTTTTCGAAAACAAATTTTAAAGATATTTTTTATAAAAAATCTCTGTACCACTCACAACATAGTACATATCACCTTTTGGTAATTTATCTACGTTGATATGTTTCTATTGTAGATTATTCTACGTTCTTACACTAAATATTTGGCATTATTTATTTATTTATTTATTTACACATGGATAAAGCAACAGTCGACAATCAAAAATAATAATACAATAGCAATAATAAAAAAAAATAAACTAAATTGAAGACCTAAAACGCTTTATCGCATAGAAAATTAACTTACACTAAAGATAATAAGGAAATAATAAATTGTTTTAATAGAATAGAAACATTGGATTAAAAAACTATATATAAAAGAATAAACGAAAAAGTTCAAATGAATTCAATTATGAAAACTAAAATTACCACATGGAAGAAAAAAAAAAGAACAGGTTGGCAAACATAAATAATGAATATGAAAATATAATATAGTAACTGTTGTTGAGATGGTCATGGATATAAAATGTGTTTAACTGTTTTTTTGAATTTGAATGCCCGATGGTCAAATATGTCTAATGAAATGTGTTTGCTTGCAAGCTCATTATATATACGAGTCATACGTACAATTGGGTTGAAATAAGAAGTATTATTCATATAAGTTTTAAGAATAAATGTTTTAGGAAAACGATAACTGAAATTGGTGTTAAAATTAAGAGACTCTAGCAAGGAGGGAGATGAAATATAATTGTGCAGCAATTTATGAAGAAATACTAGATCATGTTGAATTCTACGAACATGTAATGGTATAATGTTATATCTATTTAATCTGTCACAGTAAGAAGAGACACTGCGAGCATGACCATACCTGTAACATAGAATTTTTGAAAATTTTCTTTGAACTGCCTCAATAGATTTAGAATGTATGGTGTAACAAGGTGACCAAACTACAGATGCATACTCGACGATACTACGAACTAAACTGTTAAATAGGATGACAAGACTGTTAGGGTTTTTAAAAGATAAGGATGATCTAGTTATGAAACCTAAAATTCTAAAAGCTCTACTAGTGATGTCATGGTAATGTTCTCTAAATGATAATTTATCATCAAATAAGATGCCTAAATCTTTCGCCAAAGATTTTCTTGCTAGTAATTGATTGTCAATTATGTAAGGATAGGAAATTTTATATCTCTTATTGGTAAATGAAATAACAAAACATTTGTCAACATTAAGGTACATAAAGTTATCAATACACCAACGGGATATAGTGTCAAGATCTTGTTGTAGAAAGAAGCAATCAGAAGTAGAACTAATAGATTTAAACACTTTGAGATCGTCTGCATAAAGTAATGATTCACAAGAAAGTTGAATAATCAAGTCGTTTATAAAAACTATGAAGAATAGTGGGCCAAGGTGAGAGCCTTGAGGCACACCTGACTTAATTAGAAAAGGTAAGGAAGTAGAACCCTTAATAGCTACAAGTTGACTTCTATTATTTAAATAGGATTGTACCCAACGAAGTAAATTACCGTGAATTCCATAAAGAGCTAATTTTTTAATAAGAATAAAATGATTTACTTTATCAAAGGCTTTTTTGAAATCGGTGTAAATGGTGTCAATTTGGCCACCTCTAGCAAATTCCTTACAGAGTGCATTTTTATATTCAAGTAAGTTACTAACAGTCGATTTATGCTTAATAAATCCATGTTGTTTTTTAGAAATGAAGGGGATTATTTGAAAGTAAAAATAATCATATACCAAAGATTCAAAAACTTTAGCAATACATGAAATTATACTTATAGGCCTGTAATTTTCACAATTGGAAATATCACCATCTTTGTGTATAGGGATAATATATGCCAGTTTCCATGCATGTGGAAAAATACCATTATCTAGTGATTTATTACATATAATAGTCAATGGCAAAGTAAGTTCATCCGCACAAGCATTGATAAATTTGGCAGGAATACCATCAGGACCGGAACTCTTATAAGGATCAATATGTTTTAGCTTACGATTTATATTAGTATCTTGGAGAGTAATTTTTGATAAAACAGCATGTGTATTAATAGGAAAACTTAAATCAATACTAGGGCAAAAATGATATTCATAGACACTGCTAAAATATTTAGAAAATAATTCACAAATACTTTTGATATCTGATGAAGATAACGCACCATATCGCATTTGTTGTGGCATATTTTTGTATCCTTTACGAGATTTGATAAACCGCCAAAAAGATTTTACATTATGACCCAAAGCATTTTCAACAGACAATATAAATTTTCTATAATCATTTGAGATTAAACTTTTACATTTAGTGCGAAGTTCAGAAAATTTTTCATAATCACGGGGATTGCGATATTTTTTATATCGAGTGTGAAACTTTTTCTTGTTCTTGAGACACTTTATTAAGAATGGGGAAAACCAAGAAGGAAATTTATAGCTACTGACGTTGCTCAGAGGAGTATTTTCAGTTATGATATTATTAATGATTTGATAAAATAAAGAAACTGCGTCATCAATATTTAAAGGTAAGAGTTCATTAGACCAATTAAAACTTGAGATCTGAGTTTTAATTTTTACATAATCACACCTATTGAAATTGGGGCGTTTTGGTTTAATATACTTAAGACGCTTAGGATTAAGAATATCATTAAAAATTATATTAAGAGGTGGGTGATGACAATCTACACAGGAAAGTGGAGAAACTGTGTTAACATTAATATACAAAAAAGTTGAAAAAACTAAGTCAAGCAATCGATTATTAATATTGGATACAGAGTTAAATTGATGTAAGTTACAAAGGGTTAATGTTTCTAATAATAAACAAGCTTTTCGATCAGAAGAGAGTCCAGGTATAAGATAATTACACGATGATGAGCACCATTATAAATTAGGAGTATTAAAATCCCCAATTATTAAGAAATTGTCTGTGGATAAACCATTAAGAATGATTTGCTGAATGCCATTGTAAAATATTTTAAGGTCATCATATTTAATATCAGGCGGTAAATAGCAAAGACAAACATGTAGAAGAAAACCATTGTTTAGGATTATAGTTACCCATATGTCCTCAAAAATGCTCTCCCAGCACTTACGTCTGGAGACATTAAAGACAGACTTAATAGCTATTAACACACCACCACCATCTGATTTTTTAGAGGATGAAGATAGACGGTCCCTTCTATAAACATTATAACGAGCATCGAATAACTCAGAATCGTAAATACTACAGTTCAAGTTCGTCTCAGTAAAGCAGATCATATCAAAATTACAATTTGAAACGCTTAAATATATATCAGTGGTCTTTGAACGAATACGATTAACATTTTGATAGTAAATATCCATATTAATAATGTGCGATAATCCAAATAAATTGAAAAACTTAAGATATAAAAAAAAAATAGTTACAATAAGTAATATAGACTTAAATAATATTATTAAGAGAATGAGAGTCTTTTATCACAATAGCAGAAGAATTATCATCTTTTCTTATATATATACGATTATATTTTACCCACACGTAGCGATAACCTCGTTCCTTTGTAAATTTTCGAGTAGCTGCAAAAAGTTCTTTAGTTTCAGGAGAAAGATGTTCAACGATATAAATTCTTCTGGAGAAGTCAGAAAAACCAATATGACTAGTACTAAGCGGTGACGATTTGTTAATTTTATTGTATTTAAAAAACTAGAAAGCACAACATCTCTCACACGCTCAGATGTTAATGTGACCAGGATATTGCGTGGACGAGACGATGCTAGGTTTTGTTTTGCCACACGACGAATCGAAGTTATATCGGATGAACTCAATGATACTTTTATCTCATCACATAATTTCATAAATAATGTCATAAGGTTCTCACTGCGCTTTTCTGGTATTAATTGGATTTCTAAATTCCGACTACGAGACAATTTTTCAATAGAACTTAAACGACCAGAGAGTCGAAAAATATCATTCTGGAGTTTTGTTTTTTCAAGTTCCAAGAAATTAATTTTCATAACAGCTGAATCGAGCTCATGTTTATGGTCGATTTGTTCTTTAGAGATTAGTTCTATTGTTTCTGAAAATTCTTCTTTAAGCTTAGAGATACTACGGTGAATATCATCTCTTATTGCTGAGCGGATTGATTCAAGTTTACTATCTAAAAGTGCACTGAATTGTGATAAATTAATATGATCATTTGTAGATAAAGTACTATCCGAGGACAGATGCTTTGAGTTTTTTCTCGAGCTCTTAATTTTTCGAGCAGAAGTTGACGTAGATTCTTCATTATCCATTATCCACAATATATTCACAAAATAATCCGATAAATTTTGTTAAAACACTTTCTAAATAAGATTATATTGTAAAAATATTCAATTTTCACAATTATATAAAATTATAAGTGTAAGACAGCTTTTTGACACATGACATTTTTATATGTTCTATATCGATAACATAGTCTACCCTGATTAAAATTTTCAAAAAATATTTAATGTATAGATTTCGACTTCTTACAGTTTTATTATAGTATAGATATATCATATACTATACTATGATATTTTTGATAGTATCCCTAAAAAATAAACATTACAATTTTCATACAAGTCCACTAAGACGTTTGTACTACCTGTACCATTTTAAAGTTAAATAATTTAGTAAAATATCACCAATAATAATAGTATATGAGCTCATCGCATATTCATTTATTTACTTTGTTTTTATATATTTATCAAACCAATATAAATATTACACAGACAAAATCACATATGATCAATTACAACAAGAAATTACAGTGTATAATTACATGCATGACATGACATTAATAAATGACAAAAAAAAACTGATTCTAATAAGGAACTAGTACCTGGGCGACCGAGCCCAGCTCGGTTATTTAAAAAACATTTTTAAAATAAAATAAACTTTTATAAACCTTATAAAATTATTTTTTGTTTAAAAAAAAAAAAAAAAAACAAAGTATATCTCTTCTGCTTTCACTCGGATTGGAACTGGGGTTCACGGAGCAACCAATTTCCATCTGAGCTATTTTTGAATTAAAAACGGCGGCGAAATTTGCCTTTATATTCCAGCTATATTTTTTCATTGCCTGAAAACTCAGTCAAAAGTTTTCTATGAATAAAATCTAGCTAGATCGATTTATCTTCCGCGAAACTACCTACATATTAAAAAATAGATGACGCCGTTTCCGAGATCCTGAATATATACAAATATAAAAATATACAAGAATTACTCGTTTAAAGGTATTAGATAGATAGATATACACAGAGTAATAGATTAATTTCTACAAGTATACTCGTATACTTGATATAATTACTGCATAAGTTTGAATTAAGCTCATTTCTAAATGCTTTTTATATATTCAGTTGTATTATAAATAAACTGCATATATAAATCTTTTTATATACAACATTTAAAAAATCATAAGTAAGCATTCAAATATACGTTTTTTTTTAAATATAAAGAAAAATCACTTTCTTTAAGAAAGTACTTTTTGATTTCATGCATCTGGTATCCCAGATTACATTGCAAGAAACTCGCTTTCTAAAGGTATGTAGTGTATTAGAATGTGGTCGGCTGTCGTCCCTATCTGTGTAGTGTTCTTCAAAATTTGATTTCGTATAAACACTTCACGAATATTGTGAGTACATAATAATAGTCTTTGTTGAAACAAATATATTTTATTTATTTATATGTAAATATAGGTCGGCGCAGCGGTATCACGCATGAAGGCATCTATGGGATTAAATCGCATAATATTTAGGTTCATTTTCATAAGAATATAATCCTCAATCTAAATATATTCTGCACTGGAACTAGGCATATTTCAAAACGAACAAATGTATATAACTTCGGTACTATTACATTATCATTACATATTACAAAATAAAGCCTTGTGCCACGTCACTCAGTCTGTTCGCGACAAACTTAAAAATTATCAAGCCGATTTTCACCGGCAAATAAAATGGTTCATGAAGAAGGTTCAGGTGTGTAATTTGTCAAGGTTTTTTTTTATCATCAGGGCGGGATAATGTCCGCCGGGCCCGCTGGTTTGTTAATAAATATTGCCCTACACTTAATGAACATTAATAAAATAAGGTAGAGTCCAACTTAGTAAGTAATGTAACATTCAATCAGTTTTTTGCTGACACACAATAAATAAATATGGAAAAAGAATATAATGAGGCCAAGAGTCGGCGAACATATATCAAAAAAGCTTGGACAAATGTAGCTCGCACATATAGATTTAAACAAAAATTCAAACAAATAGTGTAGTAAAATATAACGATTTCCCAAATACGGGAACGATTCTGTTTTCACATTCCGTAGTAAGTTCGTTGGTAAACATTGACAAATATCGCGCGATGCGACACGCGCGACCCAGCGCCGGAACACTTCACGTCTGCTGCTAACTACCTCACCTTTAATGTTTTAGTGATGCAATTTTTTTGTTTACTGAATAACAGAACACGAAGAATGTATTTATCTAAATCTAGCACCACTCAGAGTATACCCGGCAAACGAAAGGTTAGAAAGGTGGCATGACAGCAACGAGCAGCGGCTGTACGCAGACAAACTGCGTACCGTCAAACATAATGACGTCTCTTGATACGATTAAAAATATTGTTTTCTGTGAAAACAAACAAATAATAATGAAACTATTGTCATTGTGGTAGCGACTATTTTCTAAAACGCCCTTGATTACTTTCCAAACTCTCGAATAAAATCGATTTTATTATAATTAAGTTGAAATTAGATAGGATTGGTTTTTAACGATCAATAAGTTTTAAATAACGATTAAATTGAGATAATAATGCAATTAAGACCTTGAAAACCATGTTTTTGTCATCATAAATAACCGAGAACAAACTCAAAAACAAATTACCCATTATATCATATGCATATAAATAAAAAACATTGAAGTGCCTTTATTCGTATAGACATATCTCATAAAAGTGTGAACATATATTGACTAAATTTTAATGGAAAATAGAGGACTTTTCAAAATGTATCTACACAGTACATCATTACGCTATTCCACAGGAATTGAGCGGTAATGATAAAATTTAAATTCAACTTTGCCCTTTGCACTCGAAGCCTCCGGAACGGAGCCATTTAATATGTTGGTGACCGTCATTTGTCACCATCATGTTAAACTCTTCGCTCCGGGGCCCTCGGGTGCAAAGGGTTAACATCGATTAGAGTACCATAGGGATTAAGTAATATTTACAAAACTGTCATTCAAAAACTATAAAATAAGTCTCATTTAATTAAAAAAAACACGTAGTTCTCTTCCAACAGCAATACCGTTTAGATAAGGTAAAATTTATGAGCGACTCCTAGTTTAAAATAAATATATCAACCAATTTTTTTATTTGTATACTAGCCTCTGCCCGCGACTTCGTTCACGTGGCATAGACACTGGGCTAACGCTAACACGCAGCAGAAGCTCCGATTTTTAAATATTGTTCATTGTTGCTCCACTCCTATTGGTCTTAGTGTGATGATATATAGCATATAACCATCCTCGATAAATGAGTTATATAACATTGAAAGAATTTTTCAAATCGGACTAGTAGTTCATGAGATTACCCCCTAGAACGTCACAAATTCACAAACTTTACCTCTTTATAATATTAGTGTAGAAGTATAGATTTCGGAGCTTTAGTAATTGTAGATATTCATGAAAGATTAAAACGAAAACATTCCGTCATTGGTAGTCTGGCTTAAAGCTTCAGAAAAGCTATTCTGAAGCTGCCATTAGCTTATTGCTAAACAACAAAGCTGAATATAAAACAAAAGCAACAGAATGTCTCAGGAACATAAGACGCGCAGCTTTCTTACACGTGTATTATTTCAAGGAACCTTTATGCAAGTCAGCTAATGCTAGTCCACTACGTATGTATGTATGTATGACATGACGATTATATCTGACAGCTTGTAGCCACCGTACACAAGACGTAACTCCTCATAAAGATCATTTGAAATTAAACCCGTCACAGTGTCTCTTTTTAACCGACTTCAAAAAAGGAGGAGGTTATCAATTCGACTGTATGTTTTTTTTTATGTTTGTTACCTCATAACTTTGGACTGGCTGAACCGATTTTGAAGATTCTTTTTTATTTGAAAACTAGTGCTTCCGGTGTGGTCCCATTTTTTTTGGTCCAGTTCTGTCAACGGCATCCAGAGCAAAACCGTATAAGTGTTAAATTTGCATTTGGTGTGTATACGACAAATAGACGAATAACTCAATATCATGCCAACCAATTTCGATGATTCCTTTTTTATTGTAAAGGGTGTTCTTCAAGGGTAGTTTGATGAGAGTTTGGTTAGGTTCTGATTATGGGATCCCTGACAAAGTAACACAACTTTCAAGAAACAAGTCTACTCCTTTCTTAAGGGCCGGCAACGTATCTGTGATTCCTCTCGTGTTGCAGGTATCCATGGGCGACGGTGATCACTTACCATCAGGTGACCCACATGTTATAGAAAAAAAAAATATGTACACTAAAAATGGAAAAATAAAGTAAATTTTCAAAAAAAAGAATTAACCGACTTCAATATTA
>JACEII010002796.1:0-10090 GCA_014332785.1 Antheraea mylitta | reverse complement strand
GGACGAAGTTCTGTAAGGCGTCTTGCAATAGGAGTTGACTAATACAAATGGTCACGTAAGGAGAAAGCGTTATGCAATTTTCTATATCTCTCTTTACATCCAATGTATACGAGTGTGGACCTGCATATATTGTAATTCGACCAGACGAATATTGTGCGCTAGGTTCATCACTGAACGCATGGAAATCTCATGAAACCTGTTTGTTATTTATTTTGCTTTATTTATTTAACATTTTTATATAGTTTCTCATTTAATATTTTATATCAAATTTTATATAAAATATTTAATGAAAAATTACATATAAAAAGTGGGAAGACAAATAGTCGCATGTAAATTACGTAACACTTTTCCTTGCATGACAAAAATATAAACAAACTTCATATCGAATTATATTCGAAGTTGAAGACAAAACGTAAAGAATATTATTTCTCGCGACGCGACGGTCCCATGACTGTTTAGTTATAAACATGAAATGTATTTTCTAACAGATTAAACTTAAGGTGATAGACAGAAAAAAAATATCACAAAGCGCTCTAGAAACAAGTCCAGGACTACATAAGTACTCAAAACATGTATGTATGAAAGTTAATATCGATAGACTAGTTTGAAAATCATTAGCGAAGTTATGGTGATTACAGGCAGTTTATATGCTGTTTTTCAAAACATACATACTGAAGGACAGACATACTGATATAAAACTGAAACAATGCTAAGTGTGAGTAACTTATAGGTGGTAGAGTCAGGCCGAAGCTATAACTGATTTCAGCATGAACGGGTCGGCTCGTCCGGGGTACTACCACCCTTTCACAGAAAATTAACGTTAAGTAACAGTGCTTGCATTGTTGCGTTTCGTCCGGTTAGTAAGAACGTTGGAGGCCCACCTCCTTTCTTCCCTTCCCTCTTTCCTTTCCTTCCCTCCCCCTCCCCCTCATCCATATACAGGTTGGCAACGCACTTGCAAATCACCTGGTGTTGCTAATGTCTATGGACGGTGGTGATCACTTAACATCAGGTGACCCACCTGTTCGTTTGCCTCCGATGATATGAAAAAAACTTTAGGAGATACTGAATGCAATTGCTTATTTTTGTGCTCAGGTTCATACCTCACTGCTCCGGGAAACTCCTAAAGAATTTAATAATAATCAACAACTACAAAATAAATGATGCCCAAAATTATTTAAATTAATTGAAATACAGCGACATAGATTGCTTACCGCGTTCATATTATTGTGAATAAAAAATAAGAGAGTTTGGTCCGTGTATAAAATATGAGTGTTGATGTCGGAATCATGAACAGAAAATTATTTCCCATTTCATTATTTAATTAAATTATGATAGGCTATTATTGTGTAAATATTTATTAATTGCGTTAACTCTTTGTGATTGTGATTTTGATTCTCTATTAATTACCTATTAAACTTTAAATGCATAATTAGGTGTTTTTCTCACAGAACGGAAATGTTTTTGAAAGATTCTAGGTATTTAGAATTACATATCAGACTGTAAGAGACCCAGTGCTGAGCCATAAGCTTCTTGCCGAAAGAAGGTATGGACATTATAACCATGTTAGTCCGTGACGTATTGGCAATTTGAAATTCACAGAAATCCACAGTTCAATATATTGCTACATATAGTGACACTATAAGAAAATTTGCTTAGATTTAGGTTTCCTCGCGACGTTTTCGTTCTCCGCCAGCCAATAATTTAAATTAGTATTGAATTACTAAAAACTCGCTCGTACATGCTAGAGTTTGAGCCTACGGATATCGGATTGATATTCCATCAGAAAAAGCACTTGATCACCGCGATTTAGATATTTAAAACAATATTTGCTAAAACAAGATCCGGTAACCTAAAAAAATGTTTTGTAGAAGAAAAGTACTTTAAATATTCTCCAATATATGATACATTTATGAGATAAATGTGTAAGTAATAGTATTTAAAGGGCATATGCAGTTTATTGGTCAAAATTTACCGAATAGTTGCTAAGATTTTGTTCCGATTAAATTAGAAATATTGATATGCCTTTGTTCTTTATAAAAAAACATCTCTTATCATCAATCTTTGTCGAAAATTTAATTAGCTTAAAGTCTTTTCATTATGTTGTTATTTTGATATATATACATGGTGAAGTTTACTTCTTGTTTGTGTCGTGGCCCTTCTAGAATGTCTCAATCGATCGAATATTTCAGTCAAATTTCGGGATTGAGAAGATATTTTCTTTATTCCTTTCAAATATACCTTACTATCAAGCCTAGGTCTTTTTTTATTTCTCAATTTATAATAAGAAACCCAGTATTTTTATAGAACCCGTTGTTCATTTTTCGAACTGACTACGCTATTGGCCTAGCAAGGTCTTAACAGCTTCACCGGACTACAATGCATTGTTCGTATATAATAAATATCTCAAGTTATGATCATTACTTTGCTTCTCTTAATCTTCCAAACGTTTTTATGAAACAATGAAACATCCAAGAGTTAGTATTAAATTACGTTCAGAAATAATTTTACACATCACAAAGTCGAATCGAGTTTCCAAATTGGATACACTCAGCAAAGACGTTTTCAGTGAATCAGTCGGCTGAAAGAAATGTAGTCTTAAAGTCGATTGACTCACAACATATGGACCAAAGATTTTTTTTAAGTTTCTTGATATTTTGTCAATTATATTTTGTGCGTAGATATATTGTAATAGAAAATATAATTTTGATAATCTGAAATTAGTATAAATTTTTATAATAATTTAGTTGAGCTATTATCCATTTGTTACAAGTATCTTAAAACACGCGCTAACATGATCCCATTGAAGAATTATTATTTGAAAAAAAAACTCGGATATATAAATTCTATTTATCGAATTACAGCAATAATAATAATGCTTATAAATATATTATACTACTTTTTACTCGCGGATTCGTTGGCGTTAATGCAAATTTATATACGTCAAAGTAATTGAAGCAATACTTTGTTCTGGGTGGATTATATCCTATCTCTAATTCTGTTCCCCTGGAAATATATATGAAAAATTACATAAGGACCAGTTCAGTAGTTAAGACTGGATAGCGTAACAAACAAACAAATTCACATTCCTTTGTACTATTAGTTGTGATTATATTAATTGATATACATACATATTACGAGAAAGTGAAAATCAAACAAAATAACAGTTACGGTTTAATTCTGATAACTTTTTGTTCCATCTATATAAATGAATAATATTGAACTAGTTCCTCACACTGAAAAGACGCCGTAAGGTAAAAGTGCTTGCATTGTTCGGTTTCATACGGTCAGTGAGAGCGCCGGAGTCTCACATCCTCTCCCCGCCTCTCTTCATCCCTCCGCCTCTCTCCAAACACAGTCGGGACACACACTTACGCCTCCTTGGTGTTGTTAGTGTCTATGGATGGTGTTGATGACTTAACATCAGGTGACCCACCTGTTCGTTTGCCTCCTATGACATAAAAACGACAGACGTGACAAAGGATTTTGTTTTTTCCTTAGTAACGATAGACATTGATTGGTCAAAATCAGTGTGAAGGTTGTGAATTTCGGTAGTAATGACAAGACTAATATAAAAAAAATTATAGGAATTATACAAGGAATCGCGATATAATATATGGTTGTCATGAAACAAGTAAAAACCATACTTAAGAAGTCACAGCCAGCAACTAGTAAAACATAAAAATGTTGTCAAACAATCGGTCTCTCAATAATATAGATAGGCAAGAAACCCCAATCTAAACATCGAACGAAAAACGAAAGTTTGGAAAGGATTTCAGTTTTAAATTACTTTGACTTTCCTTGAATCATGACCTTCTCTTTATATTAAGCGATATATTAAGAGATCGCTTAGGATCAGTTTCTTCGAAGCCATTATAATATTCTCATGTAGGCGAAGGTTTGGAAATATTGTTTAGATTGTTTATATTAAAAGTCAATATTATGAATCAAAGTTCTTTGAATATAATTATATATTTTTTAACAAGAATATAAAGTAAAATATACAGAATATTTATGCATAGAAATAATTCATTTCATTAATGTTACAAGATATATATATCAGATATAAAAGAAAAATAGAAAAATGACAATTGTGTACCTATATAAATCATTGGAACGCCTAAAATATCATTTTTCTGAGTCGTCATATTACGAAAAGCGATAACATTTAGCCGAGATTAGATAAGTGGAAAAATAGGATTACCTCTTCTAATAATACGAAATCTATTTACCAGAACAACAAAGAAATATGAAACAATATTTGCGGGTCCCGCACGCTCCCGACAAGCGTTGGGATGTTATGACAAAACGGCTCTTTACTGCAAAATAAATAGAGGTCCCAAATTAACTAGTATATTTTATCATTATTACAAATATATTTAAAGTTCGGGGACTAGTCATAGTTAAGCTTAAGCCGGTTACGTCCCACCCTATTTTCTGATGGAGATTTATGTCAGGGGATCAAAAGTTTGCTGGCACACTATAATACGGAATTTAAATACAAAGTTGTGTATGTGTTTGTTTGTGAGGGATAGTCGCGTTCATAGATTAACCATGTTTTATATTTATAATTAACCTTGTGTACTTTTGATGTGAAGCATCTAGAGGCGCAGGTACGAACTTTGCACTGTTAAGGAAATATTCAAAAACATTTGCAGCCCCACTAGCATAAACAGGAGATTCAAATTGTTTTGTCGACCACTCGTTATACTAGTGTTATGCGGCACGCGCCGACGACCTAGCATGCCTTTGATAAATGCCGCCCAACACATCGCGCTTGCACCTAGTTGAATTATTATGTTTTGTATTTATTAAAAATGAATATTTGTGTAATAAATAAATAATCACTATTTTATGGAACAAATTTATAATTTTATCTTTTCTTTATGCCATATCTGATTCCTGTCGTAATCTATTCTTTTAGGCATATAACTTATACAAAACAATTTCGATGTGTCACATCTACCAGGCCTCCCATGACGGCTCAATTTTGTTAATATACCTTTCATAATTATTACAATTTATCAACCGAAATTCAGTTATCAATTAATCAGTTAAAATAATTATAACTTATCATCAAAACAACAACATAAAGTGCTTACTGCCAACTTATAAAAAGGTAAAAGCTAGTATTATAAGAAGTCATAAATATTTCGTCATTTCTAATTCTCCAAAAAAATAAAAAACTTCTCTATATAAGAATCATGATATTGTATGACTTTAGTGTATAGTAAGTACAAGGATTTCGTATGTACACGCGACTGGGTTTCAAGGTTTGTGCTTTACGATTTACGAGACTATGGAGTGTTCCACGCGATAGTACATGTTTGGTTATACTCACCCATAAATGTACTGGAACGCGCTCAAATACGCTCTATTCTAAGCATTAGTTGAAACGTCTGATTATTATCGATATTCAACCTTTTTATAGAACTATTATATCTATGATATTTTATATTAATGACGTCTGAATTTTTTTTTCTGACTACGCTAGTGGCGTAGCAAGGCCTTAACAGCTTCACCGGAACGCCCGCGTAACCACAGATCACGCCGCCGTGGTATGGGGGTTAATTTCGCTCCCGCACACCCGATTAGGCCTCCCACGGCAGCGGCTCAAGCCTTGGTTCGATCCCTCGATAGGGAGTGCGTTGCTTGCGCGATACGGTAACACACAAATATACATCACTGCTACAACACTACACGATCACCCTCACACACGTGCACGCCTACACGCTTACACATGAAAGTGGAAGGGTATACTGTTTTCCCTCATCGAACTGAAAAACTCTCAATTTTCCGATAATATATATATGGAGGAGTTCTTGAGGCGTGTATGCTTGGTACACATATACGTTTGAACAACTCATACATATATGAATAGTTAGCTAGGTAAGCTAAGATAGGTCGCGAATTTGCGTGCAACAGGCAACAGCCAAGCCGAGTTGTGCCGTGCACCCTGGAGCTGGTTGCCAAAATAAAATCGGCTGAGTGCCTTAATCGCTCGCCTTAGTAGTCCGGTGAAGCTGTTAAGACCTCGCTGAATCAACAGCGTAGGAATTTCGAAAAAGCTTCACCGGACTACATTAACACGTATAAACGATTACTTGCTTTATATTGCGATTATGTTTACTAATAAATTATTAATTTTGAATCTCTATTTTGAGTTACTTAGGTTATTTTAGATGAAATTGAGAATTTTATGAGTTTGGTAATAATAAATTCCGCAAATATTTTATGTATAACCATTATATGTGGTTTTTTAGTATATCATATCCAGACACTTTATTATAACGTATGCGGCATTTTTTTTGCGCGTGCCCTGACTGCGAAGCGTAGTTACATCCCCGAATATTTACACAATGCTAGGCGCTATTTATTTATTTATGGGAGCCTCGTTTAATTATTAAGGGAGCTTTGATTCCGTTGAATTTAGAATGTGACTTGACACCATTATTTAGTTCTATGTTGTGTCATGCGGTTGTTTTTTTTTATGACTGACTTATTTTATATAATAACTAGCAGGGCCCGCGACTTCGCCCGCGTGTACCCTTAAACAAAACCTTGACTTTTCTTTCATACTTACGCCGCATCGATATTAAAATTACAATAACTTTTGATAGAGTGGACTGATTTTAATGAAACAAAGACTAAGTTATTCTCGAATTGTGGTTTTATTGTAAGCTTAATATTTTCGTAGTCATGCTTGTTCATACAAACAGAAAGAACATTTCTAAAAATGATTAAAATGTATTTTATAACTCAGTCCTAGACACCTGCACATTTTTTTTTCACGGAAATCTAGAAAGTACAGACATTTTACAATTACATTCTTATTATATGTATAGATGAAAATAGAAATTATTGTTAATTTAACTTAAAAACAAATATTGTTATACTCGTGTTTAAATTAGTTTTGTAATATTAATCTAGTGTCAATATCCTGTAAATTTCACTTTCCAAGCTAAAACCTTTTTTAATAGAAAATACTGGCTTAAAACCATACCTCTCTTGCTAACAATTTCATGGGTATATTTCATTTATTTATATTACATTCTAGTCATTATTATCTTCTTACTTTTACTCCACCCACCTATTATCGGTAAGATATGTTTTCTCTTTCATACTCTTCCGTCAGCTCTCATGTAAGTTTACATTTTACTAATATTCTTTGGGTTTTTTTTCAAATTTATATGCGTTTGCGTTCATATTTACTACCCTTGTAGTTAGGTGAATTTCCTCTCTTCTTATTATATGCCCAGACCACGTTAATCTATCAATTCGCAATTCAATCGAACACAATTACTGCCATATCCTACCACACAACAAAAATACATAATCTTCATTCTATAGTATCTTTCGTAACCCAGTACTTACACTATACCGTGATACTATAAGATAATTCTTTACTACGTTAAGTTACCTCACGGAATTTATCTTGTGACAATATATGTTCAAAAATATTTTAGGAAGGAATAAATATGTATCTTAACTCTGATTTGAATTTAAGTTAATTAAAGCTGATTAAATGATATATTTATATGTTATAAAGGAGGATCCTCGAGTAGGTATATGTATGTCTATTGCTTTGACAATCGTTAAAGACTTCTCTTGACAGATTTTAATATATAAGATATTTTTATATTCGTATCTATCATGGAAATAGTAAGGGCTATATAATCTATCTATATTAATATATAAAGCTGAAGAGTTTGTTTGTTTGTTTGTTTGTTTGTTTGGTTGAACGCTATGATCTCAAGAACTACAGATCCAATTTAAAAGTTTCTTTTAGTGTTAGATAGCTCATTTATCGAGGATGGCTATAGGCTACATATCATCACGTTAAAACCAACAGGAGTTGAGCACTAATTAAGAATGTCAAAAAAACGGGCTATTTTTTAAGCTTCCGCTGCGTGTTAATGTCAGTATTATATGCGTTGCCATGGTAACGCGATAACATTCTATCGGAAATATTTTCATGGTTTATTTTGTGTTTCTACTCAAAAGGTTTGTTCTACGTTAGTTTTGTTTTCAATTTTTAATTATACGTGGTACGTTTGTGTCGGAAACATTTGTAAATTTTATTTTGTGCTGGTATTCTAAAAGGTTAGTAGTAATAATATTCGTCCATCACAATACAGGCGAAGGAATTAATCCATACCGCCAATTCTGAAATTGTCAGTATAGGTAGTTCTTATGTATTCTCTATACATAAGCGCCAAATCTTCTATATAATATTTCGTAAATTTTTATCTTCTTAATTTCAAGCTTACAGAATACATGCTCCATGGCATTATTTTTCATTTATTTCACTCATGCATAATAAACAAACCATATTACATAAAACGCCGCCAATTTAACACAACATAGAGTAAAATAATACAAAATTATGAATAAAATATAAAATCCCTACATAACACTGACTGAAATCCCGTCAAAAACTCCTCAAAAAGTTTATTCTACGTTAGTTTTGTTTCCAATTTTTGGTTTGTGATATATTGCGTATTACGTATTATAAGAATAAAGCGTGTGTATATAATATTGAAATAAATACTTTTTGATGAATACATATATCTGCGGTGCTACAAATATCAACATTTTTTTTTGATTCTGTCGATATATCTGTTTGTTTATTTGTTCCGGGTAATCTCCGAAACAGCTGGACCTATATGAACGGTTTTGTTTTCTTAGAAATGATTACGCTATTGACCTAGCAAGGTCTTAACAGCTTCAACGGACTACAAGTAATATTTTAACAGAAATTTTACGGGCAAATAACCAACTAATTAGCTGTTTTAGCGAGCGAAGCAGACGATACCCGATATTATTATCTATACAATAAAAGATTGAACACATATTGTTCGATAATGTATAGCTTAATATTTTCATTACTTTCTTATATAGTGTAAGTGAGCAATGAGGCTGATACATAGATAGTAGTTTAAAGTTCCAGCTATGTGGCTTATGATAAATCCCATCCCATTCGATACACTATTAGTATTCACATATATAATGTACATGTTACCTGTTACTGTAGATGATGTGCGTGTCATACTTACAAATATTTTTGAAAGAGTATTATTGTTATTTACACATCTAATAACAATTTTACATTTATTTAATACATTCAAAAAACGCGTGCGGAGCCGCGGGTAACAGCTAGTACTAATATATAAAGCTGAAGAGTTTGTTTGTTTGTTTGTTTGGTTGAACGCGATAATCTCAAGAACTACAGATCCGATTTAAAAGTTTCTTTTAGTGTTAGATAGCTCATTTATCGAGGATGGCTCTAGGCTACATATCATCACGCTAAAACCAAAAGGAGCTGAGCACTAATGAAGAATGTCTCAAAATGGTCTATTTTGGAAGCTTCCGCTGCGTGTTAATGTCAGTATTATATGCGTTGCCATGGTAACGCGATAACATTCTATCAAAAATATTTTCATGGTTTATTTTGTATTCCTATTAAACAAGTTTATTCTACGTTAGTTTTGTTTTCGATTTTTAATTATACGTGTTACGTTTATATCGCAAACATTTCTTAAGTTTATATTGTGTTGTTATTCAGAAAGTTTAGTAGTAATAATATTCGTCCAATAAGACAGTCGAAGGAATTAATCCATACAGCCAATCCTGAAGTTGTCAATATAATTAGTTTTCTTCTATGTCCAAGTTAATGTAAAGGTATAAGCGCCGAATTCTCTACATAATATAACGTAATTTTTTATCTTCTTAATCTTCAAGACCATAGAATTAATGCTTCGTGGTTTTATTTTTTATTCATCTAATACCTTTAAACGAGCAATTTTTGTATATTTTTATATTTGTATATATTCATGATCTCGGAAATGGCGTCATCTATTTCCGTAAAATTTAGTATGTAGGTAGTTTCGGGGACGATAAATTGATCTAGCTAGATTTTATTCATTGAAAACTTTTTTTTACTAAGATATCAATCAAAAAATGTTTTTTAAAGAACCGAGCCAGGCTCGGTCGCCCAGGTACTTTCACTTATGCAAAATAAACGAACGATATTATATAATACTCAACCAATTTCTACACGATATAGAATCATGTAACACAATATTATGAA
>JACEII010002791.1:0-12374 GCA_014332785.1 Antheraea mylitta | reverse complement strand
CCCCCTCCGTACGCTCCACGAGGGACTCCACGACCTCGTGCAGGGCCCTAGTGGCGGCTTTGAAAGCCTTAATACAAGGGCCCGACAAGTTGTTGGACTTCCTAACCGTCTCATAGATGGATGCAATTTTGGAGCCGGCAAGAGCCTTCAGGCGTTGGGCATCCAAGAAGTCCACGTCAACAAAAGTAGGTTCCAATTCGGAGTCGGAGCTAGGCAAGGCGGAGCCTGCCCTCGAATTGGCCGCTGAGACACCCGCGGAACCGGCGACAGAGACAGCAGCAGACTCTGTGCCAACACCAGCAGCCAGGGCCCGGTCAAACGACCCGTCAGCCTCTCCTATAACGCCACGACCACTCCCACGCATCCGTGCAGTACCCCTACGGGACGTGTTCACCTTCGAAACCGCCCCCTCCTCCACCTCCGTGTCGGAATCTTGAATTTTCCCGGTACCGCTGACACGTCGCGCCCGGGAAGATCTAGTGACTCTCTGTGCACTCATGGTTCACTGGTGATCAAAGGATCACGCAGCGAACCAAGAGGCAAGAGAACAAAGTCCTAGTAGCGAGGCCAAGTCACAGAAAAGAAGAAACAGTCCGATAAAAACAAAGCCAGGTCAAGAAATGAAAGAAATTCACGCCAAATTCAAAAACAAGCCAAGTCGGGTGAGTGAATTAGTCCAAGATCCGTAAGTAAGCCAAGGTCGAAGAGAAAATCCACAGAGCACCACCGAAAACCATTTATAAGTGCACCTACCCTACCGCGATAACTTCTAACGACACGGAGCGAGCGCAAACACGTGCGTCTCGCTAGAATACCGCGCGGACCTATAGTAGTAATCTACTTTTACACTACTGGGTTCGATTTATCTAAACATAATTTAACGGTCTAATTAATAGTTGGAGTAATAAATAATGCATTCATATCTTTTATTGAGATTAATAGTATAATGTAATTTTATGATCCCGAGTATTGAAAAACGGATGTAATATTTTAACCTGTTTGGCAGAACGAAATATATGTATTCAATGATATTACAAATATATTTTAATATCATTGACATATATTACACAATTGTATGTGTAATTGTGCGTAACTTCCTTCGCATGGAATAGATACATTAACACTAACACGCAGCAGTTCTCAAAAAGAAAAAACATCCCGATTTTGAAACATTTTTCATCTGCGCTCTGCTCCTATTGGTCTTAACGTGATGATAGCCTATAACCATTCTCGATGAATGAGCTATATAACACTGAAAGAGTTATTTAAATCGGATCAGTAGTTCCTGAGATTACCCCCTACAACGTCACAAACTCACAAACTTTACCTCTTTATAATATTAGTATAAATACTTCAATTCACAGGCTATAAGGGTTGGCAAAAATAAAATTAGAAACCATAAACCAAACTGTACAAAATATATATATTTTAATTTATTCTCCCGTCGTTTTTAAATAAATTTTGTATCCATCATTTCATTCAGGTTTTTTTCCTCGATTTGACTACGCTATTGACCTAGCAAGGACTTAACAGCTTCACCAGACTACATTCCATTTAGGTAAAACATCTACTATTGGGGTTATGCCTCCATCACCATAGCTACAGCGATCGGTCTTGTATCTAGCAGGTACCTGCAATCTGCCCCACTTCGTTACTCCACCTTATAGGAATCTGCGCACGCTACATCTTCAGATGTGTGGGAGCCACTCGAAAACTCCTCGACATCGAGCAATATGGTTTAAGAGTAATAAGTTTTAGCAATTATCTCTTGAGTCTATCAATTTGAAGGCTATGTCGATTGGTTTGGTTAGACTTGCAGATCTCCTTATTTCTGGTTCGATCACAGAAACATTTCAAGCTTAGTAGTCCGGTGAAGCTGTTAAGACCTTGCTAGGTCAATAGCGTAGTCAGTTCGAAAAAAAAAAAAACATTTCAAGCATAAATTACTTCACTGCTTTCTGAGTGATTTTGAGTTTTCTTATAAAGCCCGTTGTTAGCTACCATGAAAATCGTAAGCCATCAATGGTAGCTTACGTTTTTTAAAGAGTTTCATGTTATAACAATCTTAGCAGAAAATATACTACGCGTTATCCTTCTTGATCGCTGCCTACCCGAGTTGCATTCACCACTTACTCAAAACTGGAATTACCCAAATGTTTGCTCCAGGCAAAAATGACGGGTAACAACTTCAAGTATTGACCAGTCTCATTTCCGATATACATGTATGCGATTGTGAATCATGCAGTTTCAATTGTCTGACTCACAAACGAATATATGTATGAAGAATAGCATAGAATAGTTTAGCTAGGTCAGACTCGGGTTCTTTCGGTAACAGCTCAAGCCGAGGTGTACCGTGCACCCTTGTGCTAGTTACCCAATCAAAATCGGTTGAGTGCTCTAAACGCTCGCCTTAGCAGTCCGGTGAAGCTGTAAAGGCCTTGCAAGGGCAATAGCGTAGTCAGTTCGAAAAAAAAGTCTTGAGCAGTCTTACATTTCGATTTTTATGATAGTCGGTGCAACAAAGACGTTTAACATGATCTTAGTCCTGTCTATGTTTATTTTAAGATCGACGTGTTCGGAGGTTCTACAATTGTCGCCGAACATTAAACTTACTTTCTATTCTGGATTTATAAATCACAAATTATGAGTAAGAAGCCATTTTATTTATTACCTGACGCAGTAGTCCGGTGAATCTGTAAAGACCTTGCCAAGTCAATAGCGTAGTTAGTTCGAGAAAAAAAAATCCCTGACGTAGTATGTCGTGACCTACATTACCACTTTATACGATAAACCTTTCCGTTCGTCCGGAATAGTACTACTTTCGCATAAAAAACCGACGTGAAGTAACAGTCCTTGCATTGTTGCGTTTCGTTCGGTTAGTGAGAGCGCTGGTGGCCCACCTTCCCTCCAACCTCGTTCTCTTTCCCCTAAGCACAGGCTGGCAACGCACTTTCGACTCCCCTGGTATTGTTAGTGTCTGTGGACGGTGGTGACCACTTAACATCAGGCCACTCTCCAGTTTGTGTGCTTGCTATGGTATAAAAAAAAAATGAAGATATAATTCAGAAATTGAATGAGTTTGTAATTGTTAAAGATATTATTGTTGCTCTGTTTATTGAAGAATGTTACACGGATCACACGGTTGTTTTCGCCGTTTGACATATTTAGTTAAAAATTGATAGCCCACAATAATTATTAATAACAGTTTTAGAAATCAGCAAATGTGGATAAAAATAAATAAAATTCAACGCCTACGGAGCCACTTGCACAGCTATGTACAACATTACAACATCAATATTATACTCGTATAAAATTTCAATAGAAGTTTTATATTTTTACATGCTTGTTATGTGAAACAGAACCGATAACTGTTTCAGCCAAAGATAGTCTATTGAAATTCGACGTAAAGTAACCAATATTTTACAAGAAGAGCTTCCTGAAGCGCATGTTTGCGTGTACTTAGATATCGCTTCCTGCAATAAATCAGCCTGTAAGCATGTGAAAATAGTTTAAGAGGAAAACGCGGTCTGCAACTCGGTGTCAGCGATACGAACGAATATTCTGCAAATTTACTATCTTATTAATCTTATTATTTTACTTAGTTGCTATAAAAATTATATAGTTGTAGAAAATATTTTTTTTTCTCGAAATGACTACGCTATTGACCTAGCAAGGTCTTAACTGCTTCACCGGACTACAATATAAAATAGACCTTTATTACTTTGTATAATTTTATTACGAAGAAACACCATCTATACACTTCTCCTTTCCCAGAGGAGCGTAATATTAAGTAGATTACTGGCTTCAGCATGAATGGGTCGGCTCGTCCGGGGTAGTACCACCCGACCCACAGAAAACCGGCGTGAAGTAACTGTGCTTGCATTATTACGTTTCCTTTGGTCAGTGAGAGCGCCGGAGGCCTACCTCCCCACCTCTCCTAACGGCCCCCCTCTCCTATTCCCCTCCTTCCCCTTCCCTCTCCATACACAGGCTGGCAACGTACTTGCGACTCCCTTGGTATTGCTAGTGTCTTTGAGCGGTGATGATCACTTAACGTCAGGTGACCCATCTGTTCGTTTGCCTCCTATGATATAGAAAAGGCTCATAATCTAAAGTAAAAATAGTACTATGTTATAAAATATCTTCTTTCTGTTTGTGTATATATTTAATAGATGTTATATATAGACATCGCAACTGAACAGAGACCCCAACTTGAACTTTTTAGTGTCCTCATAGCTGACGGTACCGAAATGAATTATTATACTTTCTCGAGAAAAAAATCACTTCCCCATATAATGAAAACTCGACCTGATGCGCTCGAGAGGCACCACTCTGGTCCGGCGGATATTACAGCAATATATTTCAATTACACATAAGAAAAAGAACAAGTCGTTTGAAGTAGCTGAGAGGCCAGATTACAGTCGCGGAGGAAATAATAAGGAAGACCTCGCTAACGAGGCAGGGGCGGAAATTTTAGCAAAGAAAACGTACGGTTAAATACAAATAGCTTTCAAGTGTTATTAAATTATAAAAATATTTTACATCATTATTTATGTTATTATTATATTATATTAATTCTTATAATATTTCTAACAGTTCTTTAGCTTTTAATTGACCGTTTAACTTATGTACTTCAACGTGTATTGCTAGAACTATGCGAATGTTACAAAGAAATGTAAGTTCAAATAAAATGTTTTTTTTTTTTTCTATTATTTCGATAATAAAAACAGCTAATATACCTATTAATTATCAGTTTACATAGAAAGTGAATAGTCGTACACAATAAATAAAGGTTGTTGTTGTTTACGATGAATTGAACAGACACAATACATAATATACAATAATACCATTTATTTATTCACATCAGTTTTATTTACAATGTTAAATTGTATACTAACACAAAATCAACAGAGATAAAGAATACAGAAATGAAAAGTATATAATTACAGGTGATTAAAGGGCGATAAGTAAGCATGTGTGATATAGAGATGTAGGGAGAAGATTTGTGTGATCCAATGGAATTTAATTACTGTGTACCCGCTACACGGACAGTGTAACGACGCAAAAATATTTATATTTATCGTCGGACTAATGCCTGAATGAGACCGCACATAGGCCGACACGACGCGACGCAACGAGGATAACCCAAATATTAGACTGGTTCGTGAATAACTTACCAAAGACTATTTAGATAAGTTTATTTACTTTTTAACATAAAGCTCAAATTCAACAACATATCATTAATTTAAAACTGAATAGCTTGTGAAAATTATATCTATAAGCTATATAGATATAAAGCAATTTTTATTTAGTGTTATTACATTATCTTAATGACTTAACATTAATTATTACTTTACTGGAAAAGTAAGGTTTTAAACATGAAAAACCGAACATATGTCATAACATTCGTATTCATTTCCGACATCGGTAATTATGGTCATTCGAAGCCGAGCGTGATGTTTCCAGTCCATTTCTCGTAATAGCCACAGCTTTTATAACCGAAGCGTAATGAAACTCGTTTAAATATCACAAAAGTGGTTGGATTGCGGCGGCTAAGCACTTTATACTGCTTAATTAATACCCTCGACAGAAATAATTGGGGACTTGGGATTACAACCGGAATTTATTCGAGTTTTAAAGATTTTCGTAGAAATGAAGACCGACGTTCATTTGTTCAAATTGTATCGGAAGAAGTAGTGTTTATTAATTTGATATGAACCTTAGTATTTAATGTTATGAAGAAGGAATATTTGGATGAAAATAGTATATCCTTTTTTATGCTAATGTAGCAAACACGGTGACCGACAATCTGATGTTAAATAGTTGGTAACTATCGCCCATGAACAACAACATCATGGGCATAACTGTCGTATTGCCAACCTTAAAAATTTCCATGATTTCCTATGGGAAAATCGTGCTGGGTAACCGATTCCGTTACACTAGCGTACGCATAATGAAGGTTCTATAAAACCTTACGGTTGTCACCATTTTGCTAAGTTTTAAGGTAAGTAGGTATGAGCAGCTAGACAGCGGTGGAAGCTCCAAGTTTTATAACCAGAAGTCCTTCAGAACACTCACCATTATATATGCGATAGAGTTTAGATAGAGACCCAATGTCTCCATGATGTTATAAAGACTCTAGACCGCGTGTTAATTCTGAATCGTCGAAATGAAATGCGAATAAGTCGTCTTTGCACGGAATCAATACGATAAAGCTGGAAGGAAGGAGTACCAACCCAAATGTCGGAGCAATACTTCAGGTGAGGATATACTTGCGCTTTATAGAGCCTTCGTGTGAAGTTCTGCTTGAACCGGTTAAGACTACCTAGTTTTTTAGATAATTTGGCCTTGCTTTCCAAATTATGTCGAAATCGCATATCACTGGATACATTCGCTAGATCAAAAAACTTATTTCTATGATGCTCTATTTAAGAGATTTTAGGTTGTTGTCGTTTTGTAGTTACAATTATTTTATAATTTTATTTCTTAGTTCTAATATTTATGGAAAAATAGTTGATACATCTACGTCCACCCTTGTTGTTCGCGTCGCGTTTGTTGGACTCTTGCAGATAATATTGATAAAAACTGTATAAAAGTGAACAATTGAAGTTTTAGTTGTGCTTAGTTTGGAGATAAGTGTTTATTATTCGTTGTGAACTAAAAAATAATTGATAAATAGTGCTAAATCTTAGACTAAATCAATGTTAAAATCTGTGTCTGACATTTTAAACAAATATATATTTTTTTTCTAATACCCACAATTTCTAATTAAGCTTTGGGCCGTGATCTGTCAAGTTGACAACTTAAATCAATTTGACTTTTGTGTTCGCTGTCAATTTAATATCGTCATCAAGCTGACTGGCGGTTCAGTGTTACCACTGCTATAGAAAATCTATTTTTTTTGGAAGAAAATAAATAAATAATGGCTGAATGCTTTAAGTGTGATGTACAAATACAAGACGATAAGAATTCTAAAATAATATGCAAAGGCTGCAAGAGGGCAATATGTGTCAAATGCAGTGGATTAACTGCGACTGAACTACGAGTATTTGGTCTGCAAAATCCTAAGCTGTCGTATCTGTGTGATGAATGTGAAGAAGGGTTAAGGCAAGTACCAGAGTTACGCAAGTTAGTCACCGAACTCAAACATCAAGTGCAGGAGCTAAGTAAACAACGCTCAAATGCAATAAACTTGGACATGGTGATTAATGAAATTGAGGACCGCAATAACCGTAGCCGCAATATTATCATGTACGGATTACCAGAATCTAGTTCAAATTCCTCGGAAGACAGAAAGAATCACGATAAACTAGCAGTAACAAATATATTGGCCTCACTACCCATACAAGAACCAGAGATAGTGTCATCATTCCGCCTAGGTAAATCTCCAACCAACAATGGTAAGCCTCGACCTCTCAAGGTAGTATTAGCTACTAAACATGGTGCTATTAATGTACTAAAGAATAAAAGTAAGTTACCTAAAACAATTACTGCCCAATCGGATATGACGCCCTATCAAAGAGACCAACTCAAGAAACTTCGTGAAGAGTTGGCTGAGAGGATCGATAAAGGTGAAAAAACCTGACTATCAAATATATAAACAAAGTCCCAAAGATTGTGAGTACCACAAAAAACTAAACAATGTTGTGGTCTCGGAATTGCTTCTTTTTTACACAAACCTGGCATCCCTAACCGCAAAATTCGATTTATTTCTTCTAGAAGTTAATATATATAAGCCTGCATTTATTCTAATAACTGAAACACATTTGAACTCTTCAATACCTAACAGTATTATCAACATACCTGGTTACATATTATATCGCTTAGACAGGGATAATAAAAAGTGTGGAGGTGTAGCTATATATATTGCTAATATAATAAATGGATCAACTATAATATCTAAAGTTAATACTACATATCAAAACAATATGATCGAAGCACTTTGGCTCGATATTCAGTACAAAGAACTCACCTTTCTTATGGCCTGTGTATACAGACCGCCCTCAAGCTCTCTTTCTGAACTGGATGAGATTCTTTTTAATACCATTGGAAAAGCTGCATTTGAAAATACTGTGGTCATTGCAGGAGACTTTAATTTACCAAAGATAAAATGGCCTCTTCATAAATCTTATGGTTATGATAGTCTATGTGATAATTTTGTTAACATGTACACAAATAGTAACCTAAACCAACTCATAACACAAATTACCAGAAAACGTAACCAAGAAGAATCGCTTTTGGACCTCATACTCTGCAATGATGAATCACTAATATGTGACATTGAATATCACCCACCTATAGGTAAAAGTGACCATTTAGTTATTACTGCTACAATGCAAGTGATCAGTACTAATACTAATATTAATAAAATTCCAAGTGCCACTAAATGCGACTTCTTTAAAGCAGACTACGAAAAGTTATCTCTATATCTAGCTAACAATTTGAATACGGCGAAAGAATCTGTGGAAGATATGTGGATAACTTTTAAAAATCAATTGCTCTACACAATAGAGAATTTCATACCAAAAAAGCAAATATTTAATAAACGTTGCACCAATAAACCTTGGATTAACAAAGAAATAATGAAGTTAACTAAACGAAAAAAAGAACTGTGGATAAATTATAGAATTGATCCAAAAGAACACTCCTACAAAGAATATAGAAGGGTTAATAACAAGATTGTTAAGCTATGTAGAAGCAGAAGAACCGCTTTTGAATCAACTATTATAGACTCAGGTCCTAAGGCTTTTTACAGTTATATTAGAAAACAGGTGAACTCAAAAATCTGTATCCCAAACGTAATAAAAAATATTTCAAATGAATTTGTTATGAAGCCTGAGCAAATTGCCGAAGCTTTCGCTGAGCAGTTTAAATTGAACTTCGTTGATGAGCCTGACGGACCGATGCCAAACATCAAGCTTCCCAGAATCATAAACACTATACAAAACTTAAATATTACTGGGGACTTAGTAAGAAAGACGCTATCTACTTTCAACGAGACTACAGCACCCGGGCCCGACGACATACCTTCAGTGGTATTAAAAAAATGCTCAGGAGCTTTAAGCAACGAAATAGCGGATATCATGAATAAATCTCTGAAGGATGGAGTCCTGCCAGTTGACTGGAAAATGGCAAACGTAGTGCCGATTTATAAGAAAGGAAATAAATTACTGCCTGTTAACTATAGGCCCATAAGTTTGACCAGTGTTTTGTGTAAAACCATGGAGAAAATTATAGCAAACCACATAAGAGAATTTCTAAAACAAGAAAATATTCGCCTGGACGAGCAGCATGGATTCATCCCAAAACGATCTGTTTCAACGAAATTATTAAGTTGCCTAAATGAGTGGACACTGAACCATAGCAGAGGACAACCGATTGATACAATTTACTTAGACTATGAGAAAGCATTTGACCGTGTTCCGCCGAAACGCCTCATACACAAATTGGAACACCTTGGCTTACGTGGAAACATTTTAGCCTGGATATGCGACTTCCTTCTTGGTAGAACATTTCGTGTGCGTATAGGCGAAGTCATGTCTGATCCCAGGAGTGTACTCAGCGGCGTTCCTCAAGGATCGGTGCTTGGTCCATTGCTCTTTATCTTGTACCTTACTGACCTGAAAAATAATCTTCAACTGCCATTGTCACTTTTCGCTGATGATACCAAATTCTTTGCTAACCCTCGAATTAACATGCAAGCCATACAAAATGACCTAGATTCGATATTTAAGTGGACTCAAGACTGGCTTCTTACTTTAAATGTAAATAAATGCACTGTGCTGCACATCGGTAATAATAATCCTCATCATATATATTATCTTGATGGTGAGCCATTAACCTCAGTTGTTACACAAAGGGACCTGGGAATTATAGTATCCAACGATCTTAAATGGGAAACTCACGTGCACGGGGTCGTGAAGAAGACAAATTCGATCCTTTATATCACTCGCAAGGCGTTTAAGTGTCTCACAGCTAAGACTTTTATACAGTTGTACAAAACCTATGTAAGACCTCTACTTGAACATGCTTATATTATCTGGGATCCCTACTTCAAAAAAGATATCAAACTTATAGAAAATGTACAGAGAAGAGCCACCAAGATGGTGTATGCAATACGTAACTTACCCTATGAACAGCGTCTCAAAAACCTTGGTCTAACCACACTAGAACAGCGTAGACAAAGAGGCAGGTTAATCGAAACTTATAAAATCCTCACTGAATATTACGATGTGCCCAGCCTTAAAGATATTTACAAGCTGAATGACAATAAACACCTACGAGGTCACCCCTTAAAACTATGTGAAACCTTAGCGAAAAGAAACCCAATGAAGTACTTCTTGCCTAACAGAGTGGTTGCAGTATGGAATAAACTACCAGAGAAAGTTGTGATGGCTCCAACCATAAATTCTTTCAAAAATAATTTAGACAAGGAAGATATCTCCAAACTATTTGATACACACGCAACAGCTAATTAGCTGCCAGTGTGTTATACCAAATAATAATCATAGCGCAATGGCAGTAAATCCTGTATTTAGGTATTGAGCTGAGAGATCACAAGTTTGATCTCTACACATTATTTCTTATATTCCGATGAAATGGATTTCGAACAATAACATGTGAATTAAATTTTAAAAATGGAGTTAAATAATAGGTTAACCATATGCTCTACTTTATTATAGTACGACAAAGTATCGCTATTGTACTTGATACTAAGCACAGCGCGATATCGGTACAAGCGAAAAATTTAAAATCCATCGGCAGATTCTGCTGTTATGGCTTTCTCGGCAATGCAAATATTCCTCGGTATTCGATATATGAAACGTATTATCGTCATGGTCATAGTAACACAGTAGCAGGTGAATACAGATACACAACCATCTTGTAAAATTTGTATATTTCTTAGCAATTTAGCAACCCTTTATGTTGGAATTCTATAAAATGAATTTGGGAAAAATATTTGAGATGTTAAGTGGATAAATAGTTTAATGTAACTGATATCAAAATGATATAAATGAAAAAAAAATGACTTTATAATCACGAGACATTTTATTGTATATATATATAGCTACCACGCTGTGAAAGCTCTCAATAGAAAAAAAAAACCCGATTTTTAAGCTATTGCATAGCTTCTATCGCGGGCCTTGAGCGTGGAGACCGAATCCAAAAATTCCGTAACGAAAAAACCTAACACCCCTCACTCTGCCTACCATGGAGCTCGGCCGAGCGTTCGCCTAACGTATATATGGTACGACTGTACAAAGCTCGCACGGATCGAGACTTTTTTTTTTCGAAATGAATACGCTATTGATCCAGCAAGGTCTTAACAGCTTCACCGGACTACTAAGGCGAGCGCTTAAGGCACTCAGCCGATTTTATTTTGGCAACCAGCTCAAGGGTGCAAGGCACACCTCGACTTGGCTGTTGCCTGTTGCATGCAAAACCGCGACCTATATTAGCTAACCTAGCTAACTATTCATATATGTATGAGTTGTTGAAACGTATATGTGTACCAAGCATACACGTCTCAACAACTCTTCCATATATTTATTATCGGAAAATTGAGAGTTTTTCAGTTCGATAAGGGAAAAAAATGTAAACCCTTCCACTTTCATGTGTAAGCGTGTAGGCGTGCACGTGTGTGGGGGTGATCGTGTAGTGTTGTAGCAGTGATGTATATTTGTGTGTCCCCGTATCGCGCAAGCAACGCACTCAAGGGCTCCCTAGCGAGGGATCGAACCTAGGCTTGAGCCTCTGCCGTGGGAGGCCTAATCGGGTGCGGATCGAGACGAGCTACTCCGAAATCGGACGAATACGTAATCAGCTGTTTTTGAGAAAGTATACTGGTGTATAGGTGTTTATCATCTATGTACAACAGTGAATATCTGTACTCGTATAATTTGTGTACAAAGTGTTTTCCTGAATAACCTACATGTATTGTAAGATAATAAAAATATTTTGAACAATATTAACTTCTCATTTATTTAATAAAAGAAAAAAAAAATGTTTTCTTATCGGACACCTCGCTCAAAAAGTGTAACTTGAATTAATATCAAAGAAAAAAAAACAAAGGAAAAAAATACTGCATAAATAAAATAAATAAATAGTTATAATTGCATAAGTTAATAAAAAATGCTATGCAATAGCTTTACCGCGGCAGTCCCCGAGTGCCACCCGTATTTTTAGACATTATTAATTGGTGCTCCATTCCTATTGATATTAGAGTGATGATATTAGCCTATAATCTTCCTCGATAAATGAGTTATATAACACTAAAAGATTTTTTCAAATCGGACAAGTAGTTCCTGACCCCAAACTTACAAACTCACAAACATTACTTCTTTATTATATTAGTATAGATATTATATACATAA
>JACEII010002775.1:17789-30349 GCA_014332785.1 Antheraea mylitta | reverse complement strand
CATTTGATTAATTTTGTTCGAGATCAAGTTAAGATCTTGGAACGTTCTAATAGTGTACACTCACAACATACTACGAAGAGTGCAGATAATATACCACCCGCTAGATTACATGAATCCTCCGCAAATACGAGTTTTAAGTCTTTTCTCGCTAGTGACAATGTGTTCATGTCAGGTACCGCCGCGTCTACTTTAGCTCCCGCTTCCGGTTCTCCTCCCGCTCCCGCTTACGCTCCCTGTTTCGCTTCCGCTCGCGCTCCTGTTCCCGCTCACGCTTCTGCTCGCTTTCCCACTTGCGTTCACGATCGCACTCTCACTCCCGTTCCCGCTCCCGCTCCAGTACGATCTCCCGCTCCCGCTACGACTGCGACGCGTTTGCCCCAGTCGTGCTGTTCTTTTTGGAACAATAAGAACCACATCCATCTTTATCGCTGCATGAAGTTTAAGAATTTGCCATCGCCTAAAGAGCGATTTAATTTTATTAAGTATAAACACGCATGTGTGAATTGTCTAAGTACATTACACACCTTCTTAAAATGTAAGTCGTCGTCTGTTTGCGAGATATGCAACAAACGACATCACACCCTTTTACATTTTGATAAAGACTTTTCTAGAAATGCGCACTCATTAACTTGTAAAAACCATAACCGCAATATATCTTCTGTGCACTGCACTACTTTACCGCCTTCTGTTGTTCCGCCAACGCACCTTACGTCTTCTTTTACCGCATTAGCCATGAAAGGTTTAGTTCACAAATTTTGTGAACCAGGGAAGTTACACCATTCACGTCCACAATTTTGTAAATACGCGACCGAATTTTGTAACACTCCGATCTTATTGCCTGATGGCATTCCATACTCGCACCGTAAGATTATTAAAATTAAAACAGAAGGCAATTCCTCAAAACGTAACATGGGAATCCTCCAGTGACCTTCAATATTCAAATTTGCTTTAATAAACTTAAAACTTAATAACACGCTTAAATTTAGTTTTATTTTCACGACGCTCTTATAAAGTTGTCGGCTGATTAAGTATTCTATATTGCTATATTATACACATATATGTTGTGTAAATTTATCCCAACCTTATTATAATTAAATTCCCGCTAGCTCACGAGTTTCTTTGCTCGTCATTTTATAATAATTTTTCGCTTATATTTTATTTTCCTTTTCAATTGCCACTTTAGCCTCGCTTTAACGTGGTATCATATCAAATGAATAACACCGATAGATTATTAATACCGCTCATTTAATAATTTCACCGCCTTATGATTTTTTAATTATTGCTAATTTATTAGATATGTACATATATTTCGTACGACGCAATAAATAATACGTTTAAGTTTTTTCTACTAAAGGTAACGCTTTAATTATTTCCATACGCTACAAATATATTGAAATGGGCGAACCCAGATAAACCCATTGGTTTTTAAACTGTCGTACTTGTTGGACAGAAAAATTCTCCACCTTTAAGTTAACTGATTAGTATAATAATCGCTGCTTATACCGTTGCGGATCTTATCGTTAGATTAGCGACGGTAAAAACGAAATTCGATTCATTTAAATGTCTTATCATTAGACTATGTCCCTTCCGCAACCGCTTTAATGTGTAACTTTATTTACATTTTCTTTTCCCTTTTTCTCTCTTATTAATTCTCATCTTTTACCTTCATATTTCTTTTGGAAGTTCTTCGAACTTTCAACGCGGGGAGTATGGTTGGCCCCTTATAAATAAATTTAATAGCTGCGCTCCAGATAATGAGAGGTGTTTCTGGCCTTCATCTCATTGATCTAGTACGGAGTATGCAGACGCATTGTTTGAGAACTTTTTGGATGTCATTGTGACAAATGGGAAGAAAATTAAAACAAGAAAAAGAATAAATCAAAATTGTCATTATATTCTATTACATTCTATTACATTCTATATACTTCGCTGCAACCACGCTTTTGCACCGCTTAATTTTAATGTATTATATGTGAACGCATTGAAGCCCCTTGTGCCGCCCGCTCTTGAAGATTTATATCATTCACATATTCCGCATACACCATATTGCGCCTTGGACGCCGCTGCTCCGTACGGGGTGCTGAGTTGCAGGTTAGTCCACGCTTTTTATTTGGGGTTCTTGTTATTTTATTTATTTATAGGCAAGGCCACCATCCGCTCTTCCGCTTTACTTTTATTTAAACCGCATTTTCCTGGTGGGGCCTATTTACACGGTCCCACCAGCCCCTTCAAAGCCCTTTGTGCGTATTAATTGTAGTAAGTGCTTGAGATGGTTCATCTAAAATAAATTGGTTGTAAGCGTTTTTTAAATCAATTTTACTATAATGTTCACCACCCCCTATTTTGGCAAATACCTCCTCGATTCGAGGTAGGGGATACTTTTCAATTAAAAGATCCTTATTTAAAGTAACCGAAAAATCTCCTGCTATTTTAATTTTGTCGTTTTCCTTTAATATGGGTACTATGGGTGTTGCGTAGTCCGAATGATTAACGGGAACTAAAATACCTAAACTGACTAACCGGTTTAGTTCTTGCTCGACTTTATCTCGGAGGGCAAAGGGTATACTTCGCGGCTTAAAAAACTTTGGTGTTGAATTTTCCTTTAAATGTAAGCTAACCATACATTTATTAAATGAACCTAATTCATCTTGCCACAGATCAGGAAATTTTTGTATTAATGCGCGTATATTTGTATCAATACTATTACTTATAGATTTTATATCAGTTGTAATAATTAAATTAAACGCGGACATGAAATCCCTACCTAGTAACGGGGGTCCTCCATTTTTTACTACAAATATTTTTATTTTGTTTTTAATTTTATTATAGTGTGCTTCGATGTAAAAATATCCCAACGGAGAGATTTTATGTCCGTTATATAAACACATAATGACGTTACATTTAGTTAACGGAAAATTTAAAAACTTTTCAACGTACAACTGTTCAGAAATGACACAACTACCCGAACCAGAGTATAATTCCATTGTTAAATTTTGATTTCCTAACATTAAGTCAATGGCTATAGATTTGTTATTAATCACGTACCTCAAATTAAAATTCTAGCATTCCTCACAAACACTAACTTTGCTTTTTTCAGAGTCACAATCCTGATTTATACCAACGCGATGTACACTTACATTTTTTTTAACACCACATACTTTCTTTAATTGTCCCTTTTTTCCACACTTTTGACATTTATATTCCTTGTATCGACACTTATCGCTGTAGTGACTGTTCAATCCGCAAACCGAGCAACGACGCGTTTCGCGTCGCGATAAGTTAACACCATCGCCGTCCGTGCCAACAGACCCGGTTCGACCTTGAAATCTCGCACGAAATATCGGCTCTCCTTTGATGAGACCAGCTTCGTTGTTAGCCAGCATCATACTCCTTGCCTGCCTTGCACCCGCCGCCTGCTCTGCCAATACAATTGATTTCCCCAACGTAAGTGTAGAAGGATTTTGCTCGAATAATTTATCTCGTTCTGGCCCTGGACCCAAGCCGAGGACGAAACGATCTCGTAAGTTCGTTTCCAGGGCGGTGCCAAAGTCGCAATAGCTTGCCAAACCCCGTAGTCGCGCCGCCTAATCTCCTATAGATTCGCCTGGATTTCTGCTTGCCCCGTAGAAGTTCGCTTTGTCTACGAATGAACACTGTTTTTGCTTAAAATGAAATTTTACTAGCTTCTCATAATTCAACGACTCCAATGTGTCAGGATATGCCAGATATATACATATGTATCAATTATAGTTCATAGAAAACTTCCCTGGAAATAAATAGATACATGTAACAGTCTTTTATTTACAACATATAGAATATCATGTAAGGTTTTGATATTGTATAGTTAGAAATAGTTATACAATTATATGTAATATAGTTATAGATAGTTTAATGTTTGGAAATAGTATTAAGTTGTTACTTATAAGTACATTTGTAATTTCATATAAACCAAATAAAGGGAAAGCGAAGGGTGACTCAATAATACCGCCCCGCCTGTATAGTTAGTTAGGACGCGCCTGAACCGTGCGCACGCCACTAAGCGCTCTAATTGGTGGAAAAGCGCCGGCGTGCGTAAGCGGTTCTTTGTCTCTAAAACGTGGCCCAGAGATGCCATAAAAACGGGCGTGGGCGGTATGAACAGCCTGGGACCGCCCTCGCCGCCTTCGAGTGTGCACGAGTCCAAGTCCGCGCTCCGCGATTGCGCTAGTGTAAAGCTACGTTGCAACTAGCGCCATCTACGATACCTTCGTAGCTGATTTCCGGGTGACGCCACGGCGCACCCAGGACTGTACCGCGGCGTGAACAACTGAAGACCACCACGTACCTCCATGGAGCCCAGCTCTGGCGGTGCGCGAAGAAAAGGCCCTTCTCAGGGCCAACCGACGACCTAGCTTGCCCAACCGGACCTTGACCCTGCAACCATGACGACCCCAGCTACACCTACAGGACACCAGATTGAACGTCGCCCGCAGTCCGCCTCACCGGACAGCGATACGACACCTACACTCGCCCCCGCGAGTAGTAAACCTACCGCCCACGCGTCGAGCGCCGCGTCAGCGATAGAGAAGCGTACTATTATATATATAACATGTATATAATAGCGCTTACCATCGCTATCGTAGCTCAGCACTTTTGAATCCTGACGTGAATTTATAATGATAGTCAGTTCAATTCATTCATCCGCGCGTGACACTTGCCCCTTTAAATCGAGCCTTTTGTTAAAATATAAGGTTTTCATAGATAATTCTTTTTTTTAAAACGGCCTTCGGCTAAATCCTCATAACAATTTGGTGGCAGCGAGGTGGGATACTGACAGTGAAGGTATCCCTGGTACGTCTCTGTCCTGGCTTATGATCAAGTGAAAGTGATTATTTCCGCGAGTGTCAAAAAGTGGAAAAGTTGAACTCAAAAGCTAAGAATCTGTTTCTCTGTAACCAGTATCCTGAAACCGTGCCCGAAGCTCACGGTCTTGCTCCTGTTCCTGTGTATTAAGTGTTGTGTATTGTGTTTCGTGAAAAAAAAAAATATAAGCAACGAATTTCGGCAAGGCTACGTCCTTGAAATTATGTTCCTGTACACTTTCTGCGCGTTCCTGTAAGTTATATTTGCAAACATATATTTTTTGTGTGACTTTTGTGAAGGTGCAACCTAAATATAACCTGCGACGAATTTTATGTGTTTTCAGTGTAATTTATAACCAACATTATCGACGTCATCATATTTTTACTCTTAAGCTAATTTGTTTATCATAAGATAATTCTAAGAATTAGCTCAGTGGCTTATCGCTCTCATGGTAATCAATACTACATAGTAGCGAACAACTGGGCGGCCTTCTATTACACCGCACAACATTTTATTCTTTTTTTTCTCTTCTCGTTATTTGAATATTTTATCTGTTATTTAATATAAAATGTGTATCAAGGAATTACAAAGCAAACGCGAAAAAGAGGAAAATGTTGATATAAGTATTCTGTTCAAGTTTATAAAACCTTTCGATGGCACACGAGAAAAATTGAAATCATTTTTAAACAAATTGTGACAATGCAATTCAATTAGCTTCTGATAACCAAAAACAAATTCTATTCAAATACATTCTATCACAACTTAGGGGAAACGCCGAAACTGCTTGTTCCATCAAGGAATTTGATTCTTGGGATCAATTAAACTCATTTTTAAAAACACAATTCGGCGAAAGAAAACACTATGCGCATCTATTGACCGACCTACAAGAATGCCATCAGCTCAGCAATGAACCGGTCAATCAGTTCGCATTGCGCTTAGAAACATGCCTATCTAAATTATTAACCGAAGTAACACTATCAAACAAAAAGAAATCCGAATTATCGGGCCGCATAGCAGCTATGGAGGAATTAGCCCTCCACACATTTTTACTGGGACTTAAACCAAATATTTCAAACCTAGTACGGGGTCAAAATCCATCCACACTTAATGACGCCGTTAGCCTAGCGATGTCCGAGGAAAAAATTCTTAACCTATTCAACAAACGAAATCCCCAAGTATCAGCACCGCAACGTCAATTTCAAAAACCTAACTATTCCTTCAGGCCTCCTGTTCCTATCAGAAACCTCAAGCCACAGACGCCAAGACCATTTGACCGAAATGCCCAGATTCCATTTGGTAGGTATTGCAGAACCCAAGGTCATACAATAGAAATATGTAGGAAACGGGAATTTAACAACCACAGATTCAAAGCCCCTCTAACATTCCATTCCCAACAACAACACCCCAATCAAAATTATCCCAGACCAAGACCCGCTCGTATAAATTGTATAGTCGACGATAACGACTACGACGACTCCGACCTGCAGCCGTCTACCAGTGCAGACAACACCCAATGTTATAACGACGACTGCCATTTAAACGAATAGTGGGCCCACGGAGGTGTCTCGTAGGACCCAAACTACGACCTATACCCATATCCCTTAATAATAACGACACCCTTTGTTCCGTACTTATGTAAATTATACTTACAGTATCTATATGCGAGCACAAATCTTTTTTCTTTCTTCTTTCTTATTGATTAAAAGGCATGTATCCGCTCAATCTTTAACGCACACAAGTGCTGCCATCTAAGCTAACTTTAACTACTNAAGGCATGTATCCGCTCACTATCTTTAACGCACACAAGTGCTGCCATATAAGCTAACTTTAACTACTCACTCTTGAATCTAACGACGGAGAATTTTTTACCGCTCTGAACGATACGTGTTAACGAGAAATTGCAGCCGATACATATCAGAATAACAATTAACCAAAACCAAGTGTCAGTGCAAACCTGTGTCCTTGTGTTTCGCAATCAGCGACCTTGCCACGAACTACGCCGGGGTACCCCGAAGAAGAGGATCTCCTAGTGCGGGTGAGTGGTGGATACATGTCCTAACTTAACTTTCCCTAACATTTGTTGGTCCTTCGTTCCAAATTATCTTAAATTATCAAGGACTTTATGGTTTGTGCTAGCATATTATTTCTTTATAACTACATTTTTCTATATCAAATTGGCATAATCTACCGACCGTTTATCAACTAATTTTCCGTATTACCTAGGCTTAGCGTATTTGTTTTTCGACAATACCACTGCGTACTGTTTTTTCGAACCGTACTAATTCATTTACTAATGAATTAATAGGTAAATATAGCGAATTTACATCAATTGCTAGTATATTTTATCTTGAGGGTAAACACATCCTTTCACTTTTTCTAACGACATTGTGCTCGCATCGGTGCGACCGCTCCCTTCTACAATACAACTCTTATCTAATATCTTATGCACACGTTCCAGAGCAAGCTACGCTAATCAATTTAAAATTACCTTAACGTAATATAACTTCATACTGGAATTTGTAATAAGCTGTCTACGTATTACGTACTAGACACACTTATAATTTGCAGGTTTGATATATCCGTATAAAACTTACCATAAATTACACTAACTAATAGTATTAGCTTTCATATTGAAATATCTTATAGTATCGTATCGCTGTTAGTGTACTTTGTGCTTAACAGCTAACTATTTCTATACATATATATTACAAAAACATATTTATTATTTGTATTCATTATGGAACTTCAACAACTAACATTTGAACGCGAAGTTTTTATGAATAGCATCCAGCGTATGGCTGATTGTTCTGCCGATGAAGCAGAATTTCGTGCCCGTGTTAAGGAATTAAACAGTGTGAAGAAGCAATTTTACCTTATACAAGGTAAAATTGAGAAACTTTTAGCAAAAACCGGCGAGTTTAAACCTGAAGAACAATTAGAAATACGTAATCATTTCGACAATTTATATTATAAGGTTCAAATTACAGCGGATGAAATGAAAATCAAACGTAGACAAAGTTTGGTCAACGCACCACAGTCTACCATTTATTCTCAACGTCATTCGAGAATTCAGCTGCCGACACTTGCGTTACCGAGTTTTCATAGCGGTCTAGACAAAGAGTTGTCGACTTCCGAGAAAATGTCCTCCGTCACGTCATCCAAGCTCGGTATGGGCGTCAGCTCGTGTAGCAACGGAGCCGCAAACCGCCGTATCTCTAACTCATTGTCACGCCAAGCCGTCGCTTCACGGGCAGCGATGGCGCGCACGCAGTCGAGTCCACTGCACGCTACTGCACGCTCACGAGCGCGTGATTCGTCTTTTGCACATACTGCACCTCTAATGGAAGTCCATGCTGCGACTCCCATTAATTCCGGTCGTAACATGAAATGTAATTACTGTAAAGATAATGCACATCCTTTAAACAAATGCGACAAGTTTGATAAATTAACCTTATCTGAAAGAAAATCCTTTATCGAACGTAATAAAATCTGTAACAATTGCTTATTCTCTGGTCACAATATCAATGAGTGCAAGTCACGACACAACTGTCGTGTGTGTTCCCAGCGTCATCATACTTCTATACACGAAGATATGATTTCAAATATAACTTTAACAAGTGAATGTAATTTCTCTTCCTCTGAGCTTACCTCAGTACCGGAACTTTCCTCTTTGCCCACACCAGTGAGTGGTATTTCGGCGAATAGGAATAACTGTGTGGTTTTACTTACCACCGCGTTGGTTAACATGCGTTCTATGGATGCGGGTTCCTGCACACCCCGTCTTGTGCGCGCTCTAGTGGACCAAGGCTCTCAAGCCACTCTCATTACGGAGTCATGCGTCCAACGTCTTGGTTTACAGCGTTATCGGGCTAGGACTAGCATGACAGTGACTGGAATTGGTGGTCAAAATGAGCAGCCACGTGGATACGTTTTATGTGAAGTTACGCCTCACAACAAATTAGAACCTAAACTATTTATCGAAGCTCTTATCTTGCCGAAGATAACGAGTTATTTGCCAAACATTCCGCGCACTTTCGAGCATATAAGTCATCTTCAAAATCTTCCACTAGCAGACCCGGAATTACGTTCCACGCGTCCCGTAGAACTTCTACTAGGATCAGATTATACTGACAGTATATTACTAAATAATATTATTAAGGGCCCACAGGGTACTCCCGTGGCTATTAATAGTATTTTCGGTTACCTACTTAACGGTAAAATATCTTATTCATTGCCAGCACAAGTCTGCATTAATCTTAGTACATATCAGCTTGATATGCAAATACAAAGGTTTTGGGAGCTTGAATCAGTATCTGATAACAAGCCTATCACAAAAGAAGAAGCTCTCTGTGAATCTATCTATGTAAATACCCACAAGCGAGATGATAATGGAAAATATATCGTGTCTCTCCCATTTTTGGAACACGCACCTCCTCTCGGCGAATCACGTCATATAGCACTCTATCGCTTGCAAAAGCTCGAGCAAAGGTTCTCGCGCGACCCTGCTTTACGAGAGGAGTATGCTAAATGTCTTCAAGAGTACGAAAGCTTGGGACATATGGAACTTGTCACCAAAGCTTCACAAGGTGAAAAGTTTCCCTACTATATACCTCACCACTGTGTGGTGAAAAAATCTTCGGCGACTACTAAGGTCCGAGTAGTCTTTGACGCTTCCTGCAAGACTAGTAACGGTCGTTCACTGAACGACAACTTATTAATTGGTGAAAAACTGCACCAAAACATAGATGACGTTCTTTTAAAATTCCGACTAGACAAGATAGTTTTCACAGCTGATATCAAAATGATGTACCGTTTTATCGAAGTACGACCTGAAGATCGAGACTTCCAACGAATTCTGTGGAGATATTCTCCTAACGATCCTATACAGGAGTACCGACTTTGTACGGTGACCTTCGGTGTTGCTGCAGCCCCTTTCCTAGCACTTCGTACGCTTCGTCAGTTAGCAATGGACGAATGCGCGTCATATCCAATCGCTTCACGAGTGCTGTTGAATGAAGTATTCGTAGATGACATCGTGTCAGGAGCTGAAAATATTGAAGACGCTCTTGTGGTGCAACGTGAGCTCACTGCCGCTTGCAAGGCAGGAACGTTCGAACTCCGTAAATGGACAAGCAATTGCCCTGATTTCTTGTCAGCCATTAGCAGTGTCAATTCAAATCCAGATGACGCTCTGATTCTTTCAGCACTCGACACTGATAATTCAGTCAAGGTTCTGGGTCTCAAATGGAATCCAAAACTAGATTCATTTTCTTATCAGGTGGACTCACATCCCCAGAAATGCACGAAAGGTATAATGCTATCAGAGATTTCAAAAATTTACGATCCTTTGGGATTCCTTAGTCCTATCATATTATTTGCTAAGCATTTGATTCAACTTCTATGGATTTCAGGCACGGGTTGGGATGAAGCTCCTCCCCAAGGTATTTGTCATCTCTGGTCAAGGTTTATATCTGAACTTCCTTTACTTCAATCTATCTCTTTGCCACGTCACGTGCTTCCTAATTACAATAACGAAATACAAATACATGGCTTCTCGGATGCTTCAGAAAAAGCATATGCTGCTTGTGTGTACCTACGTGTTATTGACGCTCAAGACACGGTTCATGTTTATCTTCTTCTTGCAAAGACAAAGGTTGCACCTTTGAAGCGCATAACTTTACCGCGCTTAGAGCTATGCGCCGCCTATCTTTTATCAAAACTAATAAACAAAATACTTGTAATCTACAATAATCTTCTGTCCATCGAAAATGTGTATGCTTGGAGTGACTCTGCGGTCACACTTGCATGGCTACGCTCATCGTCACATGAATGGCGTATTTTTGTATCCAACCGTGTCACGGAGACCACGAGTCGCGTGCCCGCCGCGCACTGGCGTCACATCCGTTCCGAGCACAATCCTGCGGATTCAGCATCCAGAGGAGATCTACCATCCAATTTAGACCATGAGTTGTGGTTCAATGGGCCCTCCTGGCTTAGGCAGGCCCAATCTGATTGGCCTACTTCCAACGTTGACTTAGAAACAGATGAAGAGCGACGAAAATATGTTTTTATATCCAAACAACTAACTCCTGACTTACAATTTTTAGAGCGATTTTCGTCATTATCAAAACTACTACGCGTTATTTCCATAATCTTTCGATTTTATCATAGATGTCATAAGGTAAAATCTTATTCGTCTTCTTGTATTACTATCCCTGAAACAAAATTCGTTTTAAATCGAGTCATCAGTCTCGTGCAACAAAATCAGTTCGCTGACGACATTTCGCGTTTGAAAGATAATGATTTCTGTTCGAACAAACTTCAAAAGCTGAAACCCTTTCTTGACGAAGACGGACTTATCAGGGTCGGCGGTAGGATTCAACATGCTCAAATTTCTTACGAGGCCAAGCATCAGATCGTTCTACCTAAAAAACATTTTTTCACGACGTTACTTATAGACTATTATCATAAATTATATTTGCACGTAGGTCCGCAGACGTTGCAATTTCTCTTATCTCAAAACTACTGGATAATATCTGCCCGCGATGCGGTCCGAATGTACACGCGCCGCTGTGTTCGTTGTTTTCGTACTCGGCCGTTTGCTCCGCAACCACCCATGGCTCCACTTCCCGCCGCAAGAGTGCGAGCTCTCAGACCATTCCTTCATGTAGGTGTAGATTTCGCTGGACATTTCTTTCTGAAATCAGGTAAATATCGCAACGCGAAAAAATACAAATGTTACGTATGCGTCTTTGTCTGCATGTCAACGAAGGCAGTGCATTTAGAACTAGTACCAGATTTATCGACAGAGTCATTTATTAACGTTTTACGACGCTTTATTTCTCGACGCGGGCTATGCACTAACGTCTATTCGGATTGCGGTCGAAATTTTGTGGGTTGCGATCGTTACTTGAAGGATTTGTATAACTTTTTACAAAATGAAAAAACGCAAGCACATATAAATGAAAAATTAATGTCTCTATCTATACTTTGGCATTTCAATCCACCCTACGCAAGCCATTTCGGTGGCATATACGAAGCGGCGGTCAAAAGTATGAAGGCTCATCTTTATCGCGTCATAGGGCAACTTATTTTAACTCATGACGAATTTAGTACATTATTGTGCCAAATTGAGGCCATACTCAATTCGAGACCACTCTGCTTACAGAGTAACGATACCTCTGATCCCTTACCACTCACTCCTGGACATTTCCTGATTGGGGAACCCTTGACTTCCTTACCAGACGTCGATCTAACAGCTGATAATCCCAGTCGTCTAGTTCGATGGCAAATTATTCAGCACGCCATACAACATTTTTGGAAGCGCTGGAGCATTGAGTACCTACATCAACTTCAACAGCGATGTAAATGGTTCCGTAATAAATCGAATACACCCCTCGCTGAGGGCACTATAGTTGTAATCATTGACAACCAACTCCCTCCACTGCAATGGCGCCTAGCTCGTGTGCATAAGATTCATCCAGGTGCGGACGGTGTTGTTCGTGTCGTAACTTTACGCATGGGAAACACCTTTACCAAAAGAGCTCTAGTAAAGGTCTGTCCTTTACCTCTTGACTAAATAAATAGCATAGTACCTATAACGTATCATACCCTAGTTTAGTTTCTTTATATTGTTTTATTTTAAAATAGGCTATTTTAAGGTCGGCGGCATGTTCCGTATTTATGTAAATTATACTTACAGTATCTATATGCGAGCA
>JACEII010002729.1:0-10442 GCA_014332785.1 Antheraea mylitta | reverse complement strand
CAGTTTTTTCGGCGGTTTAATCTTTTGTTACAAAGTTTTTATTTTTTCCAGCAATTGTTCTTACTGTCCGCTACACTCACCCCTATATACTTCTCACTGCAAATCTGGAGGATGTACAGGAGATCGCCAAACAGATAGTATCCTCTCCAGTTGCTGGTACCTTGAATAATATCCTTAGAAGAGCATCCAACCTTTTCAGTCAGCATGTCGGCGGCTACGGAGAACAGAAACGTGCTGATGATTATTTAGATGATGATGGTGAATTTTTACAATACATTAGTAATTGCCCGCGACTTCTTTCGCATTAAATCTAAGTACCCATACAATGTAAATATATTTTTTTTAAGATTCAATCATAAGGATTATGTGACAATTCGTCGTGGAATTTTTTGTTTATTATTTTTTGGATTTGTAATAATCCTTTGTCATATTTTTGAATGTCGAACGGAACGAGCAGGAGTCAAATAGTTACAATATAAAAATTAATAACAATAAGATATAGCATTTCGCCACCTATTTACAAGTTATTCTAAAACATTATCAACTCTTTATATGAACTACTGGGCGCCCAGTGGTGGACATTCGACCATAGTTAATTGATTTTTTTAAAGTTTGAACTTTATTAGAGTTCTTTTATCAAAGGGTATACTTCTATAATCAAAGGTTTTCATCATGGTTACTCAGTTATTTGCCATGACCTTTACTATATAATCATTAGAAAAAAATCTATGTGTAAATGAAAATTAATTATCAATTGGAAAAAAAACCACGTGGTAAAGCTCAAATTTTAACCAAACATATCTTTACGAAAATAAAGAAATTTACCGCAACCCATGACACAATTTTCAATTAATTTTACACGATACCATGGGGTGGTATTTCTGTGTGATATTGAATTAAATGTAGCCTGTTCATTGTGAGAAATAGTGATATGCCAAGTATCATTGTTTCGAAAAGTAATGGATGCACAATACAATCAAATGGTGAATCCAAGACAAAGACGTTTTTAATACTACCATTAGCCTTTGAAAATAAACTCTTTTTTGTTGATACATGAGGTTGAATTGCAACATTGTAACCGCGGAGGTTTAGGTCATGGATTACTTTTATGAACAAAATTGTTACTTTGATTATACGAAGTATTATTTGGCTAATTTTTTTATTAAATCATCATTTGAAGTGAGTTCACCATAAAAAATAATAAACATTACAATAATAGTTATATATTCTAATATTACTGTTGAATGTAGGATGAAAAATGATAATTGGAACGTAAGAGTTAAAAAATACATACAGTCGAGCATAGCAACCTCCTTCACAGTTCACAACCTTTTTTGAAGTTCGTTATTATTGACGGCTGTCAAAATGTCTTTTTTATTTACATGTGTGTATATGTCGTGTAAAATTCAAACATTAGTGTGAGTAGTGCTTATTTTAATTAATTTAATGTACTTCTAATGCATTTTATATAAAATCAATAACTTTCTGCACTTCTCCGCCATATAAACTTTAACTATGTCAAATTTCAAGTTCACCCGTTAAGGGGAAATAGGTTAAAAAGGGGTACAACTTTTTTGCTTCACGTATTAATATATAAATTCTATCCAAGATTTAACTCGGTCTGTAGTTTGTTAGTTTGAGTTCACTACTTTTAAAGTTCTATGTAGAGTAAAAAGTCTTAAAAAACGACTCTATTTAAAATCAGTAATAAGCACAACTATTAGTTTGCCAGCTGTTACCCACGACTTCGTCCACGTAAATTTATAAAAAAAAAATGTTGATTGTAAACGAGCGCATAGGGCACACGCTTTTTTTTCACGAACTGACTACGCTATTGTCCTAGCAAGGTCTTAACAGCTCCACCGGACTACATCGGGCGCACGCGATTCGAAACACTCTTTCGAAAAAAAGAAAAATCAAAAAGAAAGAAAAAGAGTCCGACCCGTGCCGCCGCACGTGTTAGACGTATGTCCGTTGCTCGCTCGAAAAGTGACCGTTATTTTTTAACCGTTATTTTTTTCGAAGTTTTTGCCGCGAGTGTTTGCGATCTTCGACTGCGTGCTGCGTGCTTCGTGCATCGTTTCGCGTAGTCTTTTTCGAGCTCGTCGCGATTCTGTCCGGTTTTTGAAGAACGGAATGTCAATCGTAGGCGCTCCATTTTGAGCGTGTCAAATTGCACTTTTTAGTGCAAACCCGGTCTGCAAGTCCAGTCGTCTGGCCAACCGCCGGAAACCTCCCGGTGCCAACGCAAGGTGGTTGGAGCGCCCTACCCGCTCGCCGTAGGCCCCGCGGCCTACTGCACTGGTAGACGGGCCTGGGTAGCTAGGCCTTGGCGAGGTCGCCTAGTCTAGTCCAGGTGTCTCCCTCCCACCCTACCTTTCCCCTTATTCCATCCCCGGGTGTCTGTTTGGGCGTAGCCCGGTTTACCGGTCTGCGTCCTCGGCCTCGGGCTTGATAGGGCCTCCCCCTAGGCAAGCTAGGACCCCCCTGTGTGGCATTGCACATTCGCCCACAGTTTCTCTTGGCCCGGGCTCGGGATAGCCCGTTAGTTTACTCGTTGGCGTGCCCCCCTGCCCTTAAGGCAGGGAGGTTGTTCTCGCGGCCCCTCCCTCTCGGTCCACCGCGATGGACCCGCAAGTTGAAAATAGGCTTCGTCTCAGCCTCCGTGCGCGCGGGTGGGACGAAAAAACTATAGACGATCTAGTTAATAGTACGCTCCGGCCCTCCGAGGGCTCTTATGTTAATAGTGCAATACCGACCGCGAATTTATTCGATTCTCTCTCGCCGCAATCGCCTCTCGATGCGCGCGAAAAAGGCCTACTCGAGGCACCGATAGAGAGCTCCAGCTCGGAGTCAGGCTCCGAGATGGATTTAGACGAAAATACGTCCGACTCAAACGCGTCCGCGACCTCGTCCGCGATTCCCGCGCCTTCAGCGCAAACAGACAAGGACGGGTATACGACCGTCACTCGCAACAAGCGTCGCCCGGCAAGCCCGACGGATTCCGGTCCCGTAGAAACAAAAAAAGTAGCCAATATCGACGGCGCGCGCGTACCGTCGACCGACTCTATACCGCCGCGAAAACAGGCCGGCAACAACAACAATAGTTCTGTCTCGCTCACTCCGTCCGCAGGTAGGAAGCCGCGCTCGCCGCCGCCTGTTACGATACAGGATAAGTCTAAATGGACCGCGATCTCGAACAGTCTTAAGACTCGCAACATCAACTACACGAACGCCCTTAGTACGCCGGCGGGCATTCGTGTCAAATGTACTACGTCGGACGACCACCGCGCGTTGATTCGATTTTTAACCGAAATGAAACTCGCGTACTTTACTTACGCGTTAGAAGAGGAGCGCCTCCTGCGTGTCGTGCTTCGCCGCGTCCCGGCCGAAATCTCGGTCGAGGAAGTCACTCTCTCCCTTAAGGAGAATAAATACCCAGTGCGTGAGGTACATCGTATGTACCACCCACGCAACCGCAAACCATATAATATGGTTCTCGCCATCCTCGACCGGTCGCAGGAGGGCAAGGCCATTTTCTCTCTTACGTCTGTGTGTGGCCTCAACGGGATCACCGTTGAGCCTCCACGCAAGACCCACATTCCTTCGCAGTGTCATAACTGCCAAAGTTATGGCCACTCCGCGAAGAATTGTCATCTTCGCCCCAGGTGCGTCAAGTGCCTGGGAGACCACGCCACGAAGGAGTGCGAGCGCGCTCCTGGCACTCCCGACCCTCCCAGTTGTGTGCTCTGCGGTAACGCGGGTCACCCCGCGAACTATCGCGGATGTCCCCGCGCGCCGCGCACACAACGCCCTCGTCAGGCGAGGCAGGCGCCCAGGGCGTCTGCACCCGCCGCCCGCCGTCCGCCTCCACCTCTCATGTCCGTGGAGGCCTTCCCGGGCCTGCCGGGCGCATCCCGCGCCCCGGTAGCGCCCGCACCTACACCGCGTTCGCCACCCTCTGTGCCGCGCGCGGCCCAACCCGGGCGGGCCCCTATGGCCCCCTGGGCTCCCAGACCTCAGCCTCAGGCCTCTTCAAGGCCTCTGGCGCCGCCACCTAAGGCGACCCAGGCTCCTTCATCATCTTCTTCTCTCGAGGAGAAGTTTGATTGGATGGAGCAACTTCTTATAGAGCACGACATGCAGGAGGTGATCGCCTTTTACGCCCTGGTAGAAGAGAACCCCCGCGGGGTACAACTCATTAATGCTCTAGCGCGCTTTCCGGCTATCGGAGCCACCATACAGCGCCTCGTCCGTTCACAATCGCCCAAATACTAATTATTTTTAAATTCACGGGAATGAATAAAGTTAAACCTCGCGGTCTTTGCCTCTCGTTTTTTAACGCGAGATCCCTTCGGACACAGCGCGATCTAGTAGCTGACTTTTTACGCGACAAACAGATTGACGTTTTCCTCATCCAGGAAACGATGTTAAAACCGAGTATGCGAAATCCGAGAATCGCGAACTACTGTATCGTTAGAAATGACCGTGTCGCCCGCGGGGGCGGCACGTTAATTTACTTTAGGCGTTCGCTTTATTGCATGCCGTTAGATCCGCCCGCGCTCACTCATATGGAAGCGTCAGTATGCCGCGTCGCGATGACGGGCCACTCTGATATTATTCTTGTCTCCGCGTACCTACCGCCAAATAAAGTATTGCTCGAATCCGATCTGCAGGCGCTATTTAATTTAGGTAATTCGGTTATTATAGCGGGGGACCTCAACTGCGGGAACGTCATCTGGAATAGTCCGCGTACCTCTCGCAACGGGAGGATACTCGACGAACTAGGTGAGGCTCTCGCATTTGACGTCATAGCCCCTCCGGAACCCACACACTATCAAGATAACTGCCGACCGTCAGTTTTAGACGTAGCTTTATTAAAAAATGTCGCGCTTCCTGTACGACTCATATCAGTCATACACGAACTCGACTCGGACCATCGCCCGGTTTTATTACAGTTAGGACACAACTCTGACTTTAGTCCGACGCCGATCAGAGTGGCCGATTACGCGAAACTTAGAGAGTATTTTAAAAATAGTCCGTCGCCTAACAGTTTAGACAGTATTCCGGACGTGTTAGTGTCCAAAGCCGACGCGGATTCGGCCATCGATTCCCTGGTCGATTATCTCCAGACCGCCGTCAGGGAGACCTCGAAAGAGGTACAAGCGGCGAACGAACGCCGTTTTATACTCCCTGACGACGCGAGAGCATTGATCACGGAAAAGAACGCCGCGACTCGTGCTCACGACGCTTACCCGACCGCTGAGAACCGCGAACGCTTACGTGTCTTACGTAAAGCAGTCAAATCTCGTATCTCTGAGATCCGGGGTGACAGGTGGGACAGGTTTCTGGAGGATCTCCAGCCGTCTCACCTGGCATTCTGGGCTCTCACGCGAAAGTTCAAGTCCGATACGGTCATCCCAATGCCCCCTCTAGATAGAGGCCCCGGTTTGCCTCCCGCGTTCGATAACTCTGACAAAGCAGAATGTCTCGCCGCGAGCTTAGAGAAACAGTGTTCGCCAAACACTGATAATACTGACCCTTCCATCATAGAGTCCATCGATACAGCCGTAGAGCATGCACTCGCGTCTCCGCCGGCGGATACCTTAACCCCGATAACGTTCGACGAAGTCTCGGCTGCCATCAAGCGTCTCAAGCCTAGGAAGTCCCCAGGTCCCGATGGGATCAGGAACGAGGTTCTGAAGCTCCTTCCTGATCGCATCATAGCTCTATTGGTCTGCATCTTCAATGCGGCCATGTCCCAGGGCCATTTTCCAGCCGTCTGGAAGAGGGCCGTAGTGATAGGGATTCACAAGCCCGGCAAGAAAGCTACGCTTCCCGATAGCTATCGTCCGATTAGTTTGCTTGATACACTAGGGAAACTTTACGAGCGGCTTCTTCTGAACCGTCTCCAGGTCAAGATTAACGTTCAAAATTTAATTCCACCCGAGCAGTTTGGTTTTCGCGCCAAACACTCTTGTCCGGATCAAGTGCTCCGCCTCACGGAGTACATATTCGCTAATTTCAATAAAGATCCGCATCCGGCGCCGGATNCTCACGGAGTACATCCTTTCTAATTTCAATAAAGATCCGCATCCGGAGCCGGATCCGCCCGTGAAAAACACTAATCCGAAACGTACAATAGCGGTATTTTTCGACGTCGCCAAGGCCTTCGATAAGGTCTGGCATGAAGGGCTCATATTCAAGTTAAATCAAGCCGGCATATCCGATAGGTTAGTTCACATCCTCCGCGATTATCTAGCCGATAGAACCTTCCGTTTTAGAGTAGACGGCGAACTCTCATCGCCCCAGCCGATACGCTCAGGTGTGCCGCAAGGCTCAATTCTCGCGCCCACCCTCTTCAACCTGTTCATCAGCGACCTACCTAAGCTCCCGGGAGTCGAGGTAGGTTGTTATGCTGATGATACAGTCATCTACGCCTCTGGCTGGCGGCCGAGTACTCTTAGAGATCGCATCGAAGAAGCCGTTAGCACACTCGGTGACTGGTTTCTTCGATGGCGTATAGGTGTTAACCCCGATAAGAGTGCCGCGATACTCTTCGATCCTAGACGTCGCGTGAACAAGTTAAAGCCCATAAGGCTATACGATTCCGAGATACCTTGGACCACCGAGGTCAAGTATCTCGGCGTCACTTTAGACCGACATTTAACGTTTGAGCCACACATCAAAAGAGTGCGAAACAAAGCCGCTATGGTCTTGGGTCGCCTCCATTATTTACTTTGTCAGAAGAGCAAACTGTCCCTCAGACATAAGCTCACAATATATAAAGTTTGTATTCGTCCCGTTATGACGTATAGTTGTCCAGTTTTCGCCCACGCGAAGGATCTCGATAGACTTCAGGTTTTGCAGACCCGGGCTCTGCGTAAAATCACCGGTGCTCCTTGGTTCGTCCGGAAGGCGGATCTCCATAGGGACCTGGAGATGCCGTCTATCTGGGCGTATATAAAATCACTTACATATAGCTATTTCGAGCGAGCCGCGATTCATCCCAGACCGTTAGTGGTATCCGCCACGAACTACGAACCCGTGCCCAACGCTGGGCGTTATAAAAGACGTCCGCGACACATTTTCACCGATCCTCCCGACGATATCACGTCAGCGAACGATCAGTACCAGCCTGTCCCTCGTAACAGAGCGTGCTCACGCCCACGCCCGCGTAACCACAGATCGCGCTGCCGCGGTCTGGGTGTTAACTTCGCTCCCGCATACCCGATTAGGCCTCCCACGGCAACGGCTCAAGCCTAGGTTCGATCCCTCAGTAGGGAGCCCTTGAGTGCGTTGCTTGCGCGATACGGTGACACACCCATACATCACTACTACAACACTACACTATCACCTCCACACACGTGCACGCCTACACGCTACAGATTTTGTGGAAGGGTTATTTTTGTGAAAGATTTTTTTCCCTTATCGAACTGAAAAACTCTCCAAATTTTTCCGATAAAAATATATGGAGGGGTTGTTGGGGCGGATATGCTGGTACTCATATGCGTCTCCACAAATCAAACATATATGAATAGTTAGCTAGGTTAGCTAAGATAGGTCGCGATTTTGCATGCAACGGGCAACAGCCAAGCCGAGGTATGCCGTGCACCCTTGAACTGGTTGCCAATATAAAATCGGCTGAGTGCCTTAAGCGCTCGCCTTAGTAGTCCGGTGAAGCTGTTAAGACCTTGCTAGGTCAATAGCGTAGTCAGTTCGAGAAAAAAAAAATCTCTAACGCACACATTGTAATATGTATTGTCATTGCATTAGTCTGTGATTTTGTATGATATATGCTCAGCTAATAAAGATCGTAACCTTATTTGATAGCCTATAATCGCTTTGACTAAAATCTATTATAGCCATCAAATAAACTACCAAACACATTTTGACTAAGCTTTACAGCATATATATCAAAAAAACGCAAATATAACAAACAAAAAATAGGAAGTTTCCATAGAAAAAAAAAGGATTGTAATATAAACATAAGTGTCAAATAATTTGGAGATAATTCTGCCATCTAAAAGTTACCTCAACCCGCGTTACACGAAGGTGATGTACGGTAAGGTATGTACGATTTCATGATTCACTAGCCCCTACCCGCGACTTCGTTCGCGTAGTAATAGTTACTTTGGGCTAACGCTAACACGCAAAACAAAAAAAACTCCCGATTTGAAAACATTTCTAATTTGTGCTCCGCTCCTATTGGTCCTAGCGTGTTGATATATAGATACTTTTTACCTACCTTTCTCAATAGATGAAATATATAACACTGAAAGATTTTTTGAAATCAGACCAATAGTTCCTGAAATTACCCCCTATAATTTCACAAACTCAAGTTTTACCTCTTTATAATATTAGTATAGTTAAAGCTACAAATGCAAATGATGTTATAGGCGGCCGCTAATAAGCTCTGAAATGACCAATTAGTATTTTGATTCCGACCAGTAGTTATAGCAATAACGTGTTCAAACAAACAGACCAAAGAACTTTTTTTTTTTGTTTTTTATAATACCAGTATTGGTGCTCAGAAAATAGGTCGTTATATACCAGAAATAATTTAAAACCAATCACGCTGTGTAATGAAGGTTTATATAGCAAATCATGATAATGAACATAAGGATCCTGTTAAGATTTTCTGAAGTTCCATTACGTAAAGTTTGTTATTGTCCCTAATTAAAAACCCACGATGAAGCTGTAAAGATGACATTCCATAAACAATTTCTTTTGACAAGATTAGAACGCGTTAAGCACTTACTTTCATTAACAGACTTTGTGGTATGATTACACAGACCATGTTATGTATTGCCGTATCTTCATTAGTTAGTACTGCGCCGTGTGGTGAATAGAATAGAATAGTACCACCCAATATCTTTTCGTGGGTATCAAAATAGGTGATTAAGAGATTACGAGATAGTACTGACCCTTTGTGACTTTCTTACCATGATACTGTACCACCTGTCTAAGTCCTTGTCCAGTCGTAACGTTGCCTGTTCCTCAGGGTCCAGAGGAACAAAGATGAGTATGTGCACCAGTGTCTTGTGCGTCCACTTATGCACCTTTATACTCGTATACTCTGCGCATTTGACTGCTTCAGTTACTGGACTCCGAGTACGCAATCTCTGATTAGGGGTAAAAGCATGTAGTCGCCATGGCCGAAATCGGTCAGAAGCATCATCATCAGTTAGGACAATTTTTGGGACCTACTCTTATATGATCACTGACACTAGGAATAATCCGGTAAATTATACCCACTGTATCAATGCCAACGTCAATCGACCATATACGGGGATTGAATTTTCTGACACTGGATTTCATACCCATGATATTTTCAACTAAAAACGTATCACTTTAAAAAAAATTGACTATAAATTCTCATACCGTCCAAGAGTAATAGAAGTGATCTGTGGAGGATTCAAGCCTCAGTAAATCAAACCAATAATTATAATTCTCTTCTAACGAATGACCCGCGATGTCCAAATTCTGTGTTTATCGATTTTTGATTGCAATTACGGATTCTTTGACTTTTTACGCTTTGTTTGGCTTATGTAAGTAGCACCACAGAAAAATTCAATTTTACCTCTGGGGTCTGATAACATAACATTGTTAGCAGAGTCTGTATTAGAACTGTCTGTACTATTGACCTGATATGTCATTGGTCGAAGTTATTGGCCAATCGTACATTGGCTGAATGCTATAAAAGGCGAATCGGTCGAGGTATTGGGGAAACGGAGAACCAGAATTCAATGGCAGAATACCCGTTGTCCGAGTTTGAAAACACGCCTCAACTCGTTGGTGACGCGAGTTACGCTCGCACTAGATGACCACGCGTCCAAATCATGGGACGCGTATGTCGAGAGCATAGGAGATCATCCTCCTTCGGTGCATCGCCTATGCCGATCCTTATCCTCGGCGCCCAGGAAATCGCACCCACTGCAGGGAGAAGACGGCCTGACGAAATATACAGCTAAAGACAGGGCTGAGATATTCGCCGCGCATCTGGCGACTCAATTCCAGCCTAATCCAGTCACGGATCACCAACACCACGCTGAAGTCATGCGCTCTCAGATAGCCCGCGAAGGTGAAGAGACGGAGTCTGAAAACCAACTCTTCGTCACGCCACGCGTAGTATAAAAAGAAATCCAGAGGCTAAAAGCTCCGGGTATAGACGGGATAACAAACTCTATGTTGCATCACACACCGTATAAGACCGTCGCGGCGCTGACGCGACTGTTTAACGGTATCCTGAGGGCGAATTACTACCCCAGTAAGTGGAGACTAGGGGTAGTAATTATGATACCAAAGCAGGGGAAAAACCATTATAAACCGGATGGCTACAGGCCCATTACGCTGCTCAGCACACTCTCGAAAATTTTCGAGAGACTTGTGCTTAGCATGCTGAAGCCCCATATCCCTCTGAGGAAAGAACAGTTTGGGTT
>JACEII010002725.1:0-10322 GCA_014332785.1 Antheraea mylitta | reverse complement strand
AAGTAAATTACCGTGAATTCCATAAAGAGCTAATTTTTTAATAAGAAAAAAATCCTTTTTTAATCACATATCATTCGATTTTGCGTGTAAACTTGCTACAAGTAATATATAGAATGACACACCCACTGTCGAAACCAATAACAATCGGGTTCTAAAAATAGGCCGTCTCAAACATTATCGAATTCCTCTGAATCAGCCTTCTATTATTTTTCGTTTTTTTAAAGCATATAAAGCTCGCCGTGATTTGTCTGATAAGAATTCTATTAATGACTAGCTTCTGCCCGCGGCTTCGTCCGCGTGGAATAGTTACTTTGGACTAACCAACGCGCAGCGGAAGCTCTCAAAAGAAAAAAAAAACGATTTTGAAACATTCTTCATTGATGCTCCGCTCTTACTGGTCTTAACAAGACGATATATAGCCTATAGCCTTCCTCGTTAAATAACTTATCTAACATTGAAATAATTTTCCAAACTGGTCCAGTAGTTCCTAAGATTATTGCATTCAACTAAACAAACCCAGCTTTATAATATTAGCATAGATGACTAATCTTCTCTCGTACTTAACTCGAGCCGTCATTCAAATTACAATTACTTTTGATAGAGTGCTCCGATTTTAATGAAGCAAAGACTAAGTGACTAAGTTACACCCGAGAATATACTTTATACATTTTCAGTGCAGTTTTGTATATGAACCCAGTACTTTAGCAATGATACGTGGTCGAACAAAGAGACAGACAGACAGACATTTGTAAATATGATTGAAATGTATTCTAATTCTAAATGTATTGTATTCTATTATAATGTGTCGGCTCTTCCGGAGTAGTACCACGCAACCCCCAGAAACAGCGACGTGAAGTAACAGTGCTTGTATTGTTGCGTTTCGTTCGGTCAGTGAGAGCGCCAGAGCCTCACCTCCCCTCTCCTTGCCCTCCCTTCCCACTCCCCCTTCCCCACCGACACAGGCTGGCAACGTCCTTACAACTCCTCTAGTATTGCTGGTGTCTATGGACGGTGGTGATCACTTAACATCAGATGACCCAGCTATTCGTTTGCCTCCAATGATATAAAATAATTACTTATTCATAGACATCTGCAACCATTTTTTTCACGAAAATCGCAAAAAGTATAACACATTAGATTTACATTCTTATTATATGTACCTATAGAAAATATAGAAGCGTGTACGAAAAAAACACAAGTATCAACTACTAGCAGAGGCAGAGGCCCGCGACTTCGTTCGCGTGGAATAGGTACACTAATACGCAGCAGTTCTCAAAAATAAAACAACATCCCGATTTTGAAACATTTTTCATCTGTGCTCTGCTCCTATTAGTCTTAGCGTGATGATATATAGCCTATAACCATTCTAGGCGATTGAGCTATATAACACTGAAAGAATTATTCAAATCGAACCAGTAGTTCCTGAGATTCCCCCTACAACGTCACAACATCACAACGTCACAAACTCACAAACTTTACCTCTTTATAATATTAGTATAGATAAAAAGAAACTATCAAAGTACCTCATACAAAAACATTCAACTTAATCTTATAAATTGTAATAATTTTTAAAATCACATTGAAATTTTCAAACTCATAGATTATCTTAAAAAGAATACAATACATCATCGGAATTTACAAGATGTTTTCCACAGCGATGTTATTAAATTTAAAGAATACACTTTGAGCATAATCTCAATTCCTACTTCTCAGTTTTCCCTTAAAACATTTTTCGGATTTCCAAAATACTTACTGGAAGCCGTTAGGCTTAATGTATTTTAAACAAGAAAAAGCTTTTTATTTCTCTTAAAGATGCACCAGAACAAGGAATCTTTGTTCCCACGCAATAATATATGTACTTAGCTAATATAACTCAATGGAACAGCCATGTAATAATGTATGCTAAAATTATGCAAAACAATTGTGGAATATAGACAATGATTGAAGCCACCTTTTGAGCGAAATCTTCGTTTAAATCATAGCTCCGCGTTCGGCTTTAAAATGGAAATGTGAAGTAATACGCAGCTGAGAGCGGCTTATTTGACAACGACCAACCGTTACTTGGCAATAAGGAAAATTCTCCGTGGCGTTGTTCCAATTAAATGAAGATTTTAATAGGATTAAGATGTCTTAAGGAATACGACTTTAAAATACTAATAAGTAACATTTAAATCTCTATATAAATAATCTCTCTTTGTTAACCAATTTTCTTTTGTTTAACAGCTAATTTTTATACATTATTGGTGTTATTGCAAAAAAATTAAATACTTGCTTTAAAAAGGTTTCATATTAAATGAACCGCGCTCGCCCGAGGCAAGTTCGCGTTATCCTTTTTTCGCAAGTCTAACCTAACCTAATCAAAAGCTAGATAAAAGAGCAGGATGGCGACTATTCAGCGAGCGCGGTGCATTTAAGACATAACCTTTTTAAAGCAAGTATTCAATAAGTATTTAACATTTTTCGTAATAACACCGTATATATAACGTATGACCACAATATCGTTTCATGATAAATAGTCAACAAAATGATAAACACACCAAACCGAGAGGAGACTGGCTCTCAAGTACAGCTGTTAAAGCACATCGACTGATACTGGGCTATAGATTTACATCTTCAGAGTTGTAGCTAGCCAGGTAGACTTAGAAAATACCCTACTATTATGACGAGCTTTAGTGTTTTCAATTTAAAACAAATTGTTTTAGGAATATTTATAGATTTAAAAAAAGCCTTTGATACTGTGAGCCATAAACTTTTACTTTTGAAACTAAAAAACACTGGAATTATTAATAATGAATATGATATATTGTCCTCATATCTCAAAAACCGCCAACAAGTAGTAAAAATAGGCAATAATGTTAATACTTCCAAAATAACAGAATATGGTGTTCCGCAAGGCTCCATTTTAGGACCTCTACTCTTTTTAATCTATCTTAACGGTATTGGTGAATTAGGACTATCAGGGCAAATAACACTTTACGCTTATGATACAAGTTTATTTTATTCTGGTAACTCAATACACACTATTATTCAAGAAGCTCAGAATGATTTGGACAAGCTTTATAAATGGTTTAATTACAATCTTTTAACAATTAATATATCAAAAACTTCATATGTCATATTCTCAGCAAAAAATAAAGAAATACATAACCATGCCCAGTTAAAAATACACGGAGAAGTCATTAAAAAAAGTGAGTGCGAGAAATACCTTGGACTGAAATTAGATAACAAATTATCTTGGCAGAACCATATTGAGCATCTGAAAAATAAATTGAATTCCCTTTCTTATTGCATACGTGGATATAGCAAACACGTTCCTATACAAACCCGCTACCTAATCTATAATGCTATTATTAAGTCACATTTAGATTACCTAATTGAAGTGTGGGGATGTACTGCTAAATCCACATTAAAACAATTACAAATTGCACAAAATAAAGTCATAAAAATACTATTTAACTATAATATTTAAACTTCAACAGAAAGAATATACAGAGAAACGAATATTATGATTTTAAGGCAAATGTATATATATAAAACTTGCATATTAGTGAAAAATATTATGGATAAAAATTTACTTTTACATATAAGCTTTCCAATAAATACATCTAAACGATGTTTAAGAAATACAAGCAATTTAGTTCTAAGTAGGCCAAGAACTACACGGTACGGCATACAAAACATCAAGTTCGAGGGAGCTAAACTATTTAATGAATTACCCAAAGAATTACGGGATATTGAATCTTTATATATATTCAAAATAAAACTGAAGTTGTTTCTGAAAGATAAATATCTTGATGTATAATTAATTGTATACTTTTTTTCTATACATATTATGCTTTCTTCATAAGTACATACAACATAAGAAATATATTATTTTGAAAAAATGTTTCTATATGTAACACTGGATTAGCTTAACGATTACTAATGTTTTATTTTTAAGTATCAATAAGTGAACTATGTTCTTTGAGAAATAAAAATTATTTAAACCGAAAAAGTTGCAGAATTGATCTTAGTCAGTGACAATTTCTTTAGCCGCGTTGAGCGATTTTGTTAGACGAAAAACTTAAAAGGTTCACATTACTAGTGACCTCGTCATGCTCGTTACGAATTGCGCTTGCGACAAACTGGCGATCGTAGGTATAGTGACTTGTATTCATGTAATATTCATATTTAGTTTTGAACTTGTGCAATCCATCATATGTTTGATTAATTGGTAATTATTAAACTGTATAATTATTACTCGGAGTGCCAATGGACGTAAAATCGAGACTAATGTTAATATTTCTGTGTTACAAATCATGAAAATTATATAATGCAGACTACAATTGATTTAAAATTTAAAAAAGCACGATATTCTATTGTTTCTACTTTTCGCTTCTGTCGACTGTCCTTATAACTGCCTCTTTTTTCTTATAAAACAATTACATATACAATAGTACCATTATTATAGAATTTTTTTTTCTCAAACAACTACGCTATTGACCTAGCAAGGTCTTAACAGCTTCACTGGACTACTAAGGCGAGCCCTTAAAGCAGTCAGCCGATTTTATTTGTGCAACTAGCTTAAGGATGCACGGCACACCTCGGCTTGGGATGTTGCCTGATACAGGCAATCTGCAACCTATCTGAGCTAACCTAAGCTAAGCTACATATAATAAATGAGTTATTGAAACATATATGTGTACCAAGCATATATACCTCAATAACTGTTATATATATTTTATGTCGGCTATTTTTTCTAATATTAATCTATTTCAGTTCGATAAGGGAAAAAATAAAACCCTTCCACTTTCATGTGTAAGCATTTGTGTGTGTACATGTGTGGAGGTGATATGTGTAATGTTGTTGCAGTGTTGTAATATTTGTTTTTTATTAAGTTCGACGAACACTACTTATTTATAATTGTATACACTGTTTGTATAAAACACAAGAATAATTCTGTTTTTATATGTCCTTTTCGTAATATATTTTTTCTATTAATCAACATTTATCATCTTCTGAGGAAACGATTTAATTGAATATCCGTTAATGAAAATTGATGTCTGAAGACTGGATATTACAGTAAAATCATTTTTCATAGGTTTAATTCAATTTTCATAAATTTATTTGAAATTCGATTAGATTTAAGTAATAAAAATTTATTGAATATTATTTATTGCTCTCATTTTAATTTAAAGTAAAAAGACTTTAGTCAATCTAATTATAACAACTTTTTAAAATTTTGTCCAATTTCTCTCCATTTGCGTTATTTTATAATTTTGATTAAGTATTTTATAAGATATATGAAAAAGAAATACGATATATAGAGATTATAATATTAAGATAGATTTAGCATAAAATAGAAAGTGTGGATTTTATCAGAAACGACATTTTTTTTTTGATACATTGGACAATAATTGAACTATTTAATCTACTAAATTAGTAACTATGGGTAACTGTTACATAGTCTGTCAAGTTATATTAGGTAATGATTTTTTTTTCGTGTACTTTTTATTTGTACTAATCGAAATAATCACCCATGCAATCCATGCATCTTTGCCAACGCAGTGGCAGTTTATTGATGCCCTTCTAAAAGAAATCAGCTGGACGGAAGGCAACAAATTCTTCAAAGGCATATTATACTGCCTGTCGGGTATTGAATTTTTTCCCCGGCAAGGAGTTATCCAAATTCTGGAAAAAGTAGTAGTCTGTAGGCACAAGGTCTGGTAAGTAAGGCGGATGACGTAGAACGTCCAACCCCAGTTCTTGAAACTTGGAGACCGTCTGCTATGCAGTATGAGGTCGCGCGTTGTCGTGCAGAAGTAGCGGAGACGAGCGATTGACCAATGCTGGTTGTAGATGTGCCAGCTTCTCCATCATTGTGTTCAGTTCTTCACAGTACATATCTGCAGTAATGCTCACCCGTTTGGTTAGAAGCTGTGATGAATCACACCGGTACTAGACTACCAAACAGTGACCATCACTTTTCTAGGGGTAAGTTTTTGTTTAGGGCATTGTTTAGGTGGTGAACCAGGATCCAACGAACCATTTCGGAGCAATCCTGACTGCCGGTCGGTTGGCGGAAGCAAGCGAAATTCTCCTCATTGGAGATATCAACCAACTACCCTACATCGACCGGGAAAATTTATTTCGGATGGCATATACCAGACCAACGGCCGTAGCCAGTATTAACAAACAGCTCACCTGCACTTACAGGAACCCGATGGATGTAGCCTATGCACTGAGTCAAGTATACGACGGTATATATTCACCGAAACCGATAGTAAGATCTCTAAGCATCAGGGGCTATCAGGGCGAACGAATACCCTCAAACGCTCCCGATACTCTCTTCCTGGTACACACACAGGAGGAGAAAAAAGCCCTGATAAAAAAGGGCTACGGGGTAGGGGAAGGATCGCGCGTTCTGACAGTCCATGAATCTCAGGGACTGACCTTCAAATCGGTGGTTATCCTGCAAACAAAGAGCAGAAGGGTACAAATCCACGATAGCGTTTCACATGCTATAGTGGCAATATCTAGACACACAGGCACCTGTGTCTACTGTACCGACGTTACTGACGACGCGATAAGTAGGTTCATTCGTCGGGCCGTGGACGCTCCGGCACGGGATATTGTGGATTACAACCTAAAAATGGCCATAAAGAATGGAAATGCAAGCGCTATAAAAACAATAATCATTAAACCATTAAAAAAAAAGTTAATAATAATTAAACAGTGAATATTTAATAAATTACTGATAATAATAATATATATATATACATATATATGCACACGGATACGATTTTTACGTAAAAAAAAAAAAAAAAAATACAACTAAGGAAAAAAAAGGTGCGGACCAAGAGTCTGCAGACTAAAACAAAAAGGAAAAAAAAAAAAAAAAAACAGGATCCAACTAACTTGCTGAGCACTTGCGGTTATCAAACAAAATTCCTTCATTTGTGTGTCTGTTGAGCAGTGCAAGGCACGTCTCGACGCGTACTTCGCGCTGGCGATCATTGAGTTCGTGGTGCACCCATTTGTCAAGCTTTTTTACCTCGCCAATTCGACGAAACTGGACCAATATTGTTTTGACGCTAACGTCGAAAGCTGCTGCTAATTCAGCAGTAGATTGTATATCATCGGCTTCCACAATCACCTTTAATTCGTCATTGTCGACCAAAGTCTTTGGATGACCGCGAGGTTCATTTTTCAGGTCCAAATTCCCAGAACGGAAGCGAGCAAACCAATAACAGGTGGTGCGTTTTTTTTCTAGTGTTAGCTCCGTAAACGTCGTTGATGTTGCGTGCCGCTTGTGCCACGTTGCTGCTATAACAGTACTCATATTCCATAATTACTCGAATTTTTAACGTATCCATGATGACAAAAAAGACTGAAATGCGATAAAAATGTAACAATAAACAAATGACTACTTTTGGAAAAAGAATTCCATGTATTTAAAATAAAATTAATTTGAAATTAGCATTCTTAGCCAAATAAAAATTATTTTGATTTGAAATGGCCAGTACTGCGGAACGGCAATTTCATAGGTAAGGAACTATTATTATTACATCTAATAATAAATTTTAATATCACTCTCCAAGATTCGACATAAGCATTTTCGATTTTGCAAAGAGCCCGACACATTCACAACAATGAATTCTTATGTGGCCTATGTTTTTTTATATCATATAAGAAGCAAACGAACAGGTGGCCACCTGTTGTTAAGCGATCACCGCCGTCCATAGACACTAGCAACTCCAGAGGAGTCGCACGTGCTTTGCCATCCTGTGTTTGCGGGAGTGGAGAGAAAATGAGAAGGGTTAGAGGAGGAGAGAAGAAGGGAGAGGAGAGAGGAAGGAAGGGGTGGTGCTACCCCGGGTGAGCCAACCCATTGATGCTGAAACCAATAATAGCGTAGGCGTGGCTCCACCACCTACAATATATTAATATCAAAAAAAAAAAGCAGTCTATAAAACTTATTATTTACCATTTTTAATACATCATATTTGATAATCTTCTTGTTTCTAAATTTGTATAAAAGTAAGCCATGTGGCAAGGAGAGTTCAGACAATTCATAATTTCATAATGTGAGAAACTGTGTGCCATACAATTTTATGCTTTCACGTCATACATACTCAACCAATGATCTAGATGATCAATTTTACACATACGTTATATATCATAGGGGGCAAACAAACAGGTGGGTCACCTGATTGTAAGTGAACACCGCCGTCTATAGACACTGGAAACGCCAGAGGTGTAGCAAATGCGTTGCCGGCCCTTTCAACGTGCTTTTCATTCAAAAACAAAGGAATTATTGCGAAGGATACATAAAACCTTTTTTTTTACGTGGGGAAGTCCCTAATGGATACCCACCCTCCCGGAGGAGAGAGTGGGTTATGTCCGACTCGCACGGACTAAAATCCCACGGTGTACGTCTTCCGCTATGGTTGGGGCGGCACGAGATCTCTATAGACTTCATCGTGCCGCCCAAGCGGTGTGGCCCAGCAGCAGAAGTGCCGCCACCGGACCTCGTCTTGTAAGGAGACAGCCGGGTACACACCAGCCATCTCCTTCTCGTCTGCCGGACCTGTGCAATGGGAAGGTGGGCCCCCCGACCCACTTATCCCTAGGTCCGGCTACGGTGGCGGGAGGAGGCGATTAAATTGCCGCCTCCTCCTGCCTGTCCTCCGTTGGCGGAGAGGGCCGCTTAGCGGATCGTTCTCGCGGACCCTCTCCGCGGCCTCCTTCTGCGAGACGACTTCCTCGCAGAAGGAGGCAACTGCGTTCCATACATCCTCGCTACCGAGCATGACCGCGACCATGCTCGGCAGCGAGAGTTCCCCTCCTACCGCCGCAGCCAGAATGCGGCGTCGCTCCTCCCACGCAGCACATTCAGAAAGTGTGTGCTGCGCGGTGTCCGGTTCAACGCCGCACTCATGGCATACGGCGGTCGGCTTCCTGCGTGCTATCCGGTACAGGTACCAACCGAAGCACCCGTGCCCGGTCAGCACCTGCACCAGACGAAACGTCAGGGAGCCCCATCGTCTATTGCACCATTCGTACAGGACCGGGCGGACGGCATCGATGGTATATCGACCGTACTGCACGTCCGCCAGGTCCCGCCTCCACCTTTCCATTTTTTCCTCCCTCTCGATTTTTCTCACCTCCTCTAATTTCCCGGGAGCTAGAGGCTTCCCCATCTGTTTCTTAACCGCCGTATATACGGCGGCAAGCACCTCCGCCTCCAGCTCCCAGGGAAGGGAGCCGGCTAGTACCATGGCCGCCGCCGCGGACACCGTCCAGTAACCCCGTATCACCCTCAACGCCACACTACGCTGCGCTGCCCGCAACGCACGGATATTGGTGGCGTTGAGGGGGTCCACGCATAACGGTGCCCCGTAGGTGGCCATGGAACACACGACCCCCATATATAGGCGGCGACAGGTGGCATGTATTGGGGAGGAGTCATCCGAGCGCCGCTGCCGCCCCAACTATTCGCGGTCCGAGCCCCTTGAAATGGGGCTCGAACCGCCAGCGTCTGTCCAGGGTGAGGCCCAGATATTTCATCCGGGTCCCCACCCTGACACGGACTCCCTCCACATATATGTGGGCCCCCGGAGGTGGTCCCTTTCGAGGTCCATGGAACATTAAGGCCTCGGTCTTCTCGAGGGCCACCTTGAGGCCCAGTCTTCTGATGCGCCCGACTACGAGAGTTACAGCCTCCGTGGCCAGGCGCAATAAATTATTAGTTTCCCCCCCTCGGGCTACGACTAGGGTGTCGTCCGCGTAGCAGATGAGGCACGCTCCAGATGGGAGCGCGCCGCGGAGCACCCAGTCGTAGCCCATGTTCCACAGAAGTGGCCCTAATGCCGACCCCTGTGGAACCCTGCGCGCCGTGTTGCGCCGGACCATCCGTCCTCTGGCATCCACGAAGGCGACCTTTCTCCCGTCGAGATACGCCTCCAACAGCCACCGCAGATATAGGGGCACTCCGAAATACCGGAGCGCCTCCAGTATGATGACACTGTGCGGCAGACTGTTGAAGGCGTTGGCGATGGCCAAGGACACTGCCAATATTCTTTCGCCCTCAGAGGTCGCCTCCAGGATACATAAAACCTAAATTAACATGAGCGAAGCCGAGAACCAAAACCAAGTTTTTTTTTTTATATTCATGTATGTCATTCAATTATATATAGTAAATTTTAATTAGTTCGGGTTCTAGTGTTCTTAGTAAATACTTAAAGAGAAAAATATTTTGTTGTACATGGAAACACAAAAAAAATATTCTAAATTCCGTCACGAACACAGATACGTTTTAAAGTAGGTATTCACTGTAAAAA
>JACEII010002701.1:0-10168 GCA_014332785.1 Antheraea mylitta | reverse complement strand
ATGCATTTGTCAATTGGTTTGGTATTTATTGTAGGAATTGATCGATGCAATCAATCTCTTGACTTGCACTAATTGCCTTCACTATGTATGTTACAATTATTATTTTGATAATAAATAAAAAATAATAAATCCAATTTAATTGCATAGATGTTGTATAACACAAATTTACAAAGGAATAGTTCCTATTTTCTTCATATTAATGTGAATACTGAATACACTTCGGATTAATAAATGGGAACCAGCTTCCCTGCGATCCTTTTTACAGCAACTTTGTTCAGGCATATTCTGCATCTGTGTAAGAAAGAAATATATTAGAAACTAGTAGAAGAATCTTAGAATCAATATAATATTTACAAAGAAGTGTTAAATGGTATCCCGTCCCCACGGCTTCACTGTCGTTTGACGTCTTATAAAAAAAAGTTAAAAACGAATTGAAAACTTGAAAAAAAAAATGAACACAAAGTAGTGTCTCATCCCTGTTTAAAGATAGACATCGTCTAAACTTAAACCTTGCTTTTCTAACTTGGCAGTTCTTGTTCTATCGTTGTGATTTATTGTAATTCTGTTAGTTGGCAACAACATTTCGTAGTAAATTATAGATTCCGTCGATATAATTAATTGGTAACGTAACTACAAATTACTTATTTAATATTTTACCAATTTCATCATTTCTTTTTAACCAAAATATCACAATACCTATATTTACCTATATTAAACTAATTTTTTTCATGTATTTTTTATTTGTATTAATCGTAGTTATCACCCATGCAATCAATGCATCTTTGCCAACGCAGTGGCAGTTTATTGATGCTCTTCTTAAAGAAATCAGCTGGCCGGGAGGCAACAAATTCTTCAAAGGCATTTTGTACTGCCTCTCAGGTATCAAATTTTTTTCCCGCCAAGGAGTTATCCAAATTTGGGAAAAAGTAGTAGTTTGTAGGCGCAAGGTCTGGTGAGTAGGGCGGATGATGGAGAACTTCCAACCCCAGTTCTTGCAACTTGGAGACCGTCTGCTGTGCAATATGAAGTCGCGCGTTGTCGTGCAGAAGCAGCGGAGACGAGCGATTGACCAATGCTGGTTAGAGATGTTCTAGCTTCTCCATCATTGTGTTCAGTTCTTCACAGTACACATCTGCAGTAATACTCGCCCCGTTTGGTAACAAGCTGTGATGAATCACACCGGCGCTAGACCACCAAACAGTGACCATCACTTTTTTAGGGGTAAGTTTTCGTTTAGGACATTGTGTAGGTGCTGAACCAGGATCCAACCAACTTGCTGAGTACTTGCGGTTATCAAACAGCATCCATTTTGCATCGCAGGTAACGATGCGGTTCAAAATTTCTTCATTTGTGTCTGTTGAGCAGTGCAAGGCACGTCTCGACGCGTACTTCGCGCTGGCGATCATTGAGTTCGTGGGGCATCCATTTGTTAAGCTTTTTTACCTTGCCAATTTGACGCAAGTGGACCAATATTGTTTTGACGCTAACATCGAAACCTGCTGATAATTCAGCCGTAGACTGTGTATCATTAGCTTTCACAATCGCCTTTAATTCGTCATTGTCGACCAAAGTCTTCGAACGACCGCGAGGTTCATTTTTCAGGTCAAAATTCCCAGAACGGAAGCGAACAAAGCAATAACAGGTGGTGCGTTGGTTTGTAGTGTGAGCTCCGTAAACGTCGTTGATGTTGCGTGACGCTTGTGCCGTGTTGCTGCCACGACAGTATTAATATTCCATAATTACTCGAATTTTTATAGTATCCATGATGACAAAAAAAAATGAAATGCGATGAAAATATAACACTAATCAATAAACAAATTACTACTTTTGGAAAAAGAATTCAATGTATTTAAAATAAAATTAATTTGAAATTAGAATTCTTAGCCAAACAAAAATTATTTTGATTTGAAATGGCCAGTACTGCAGAATTGCAATGTCATAGGTAAAGACCTATTATTAATAATAAAACTTAATTAAAACAAGTACATTTTGTTAATGAAGATCTGACCAAAAATATTATTTATAAATTCAAATTGTTTGTAAAATACCTGTATGTAATGAAACGTATTTGAATAATTACATTGAATTCAATGAATGCTGTTCAGAGTTGTTTGCACAAAAACTTGAACCAGATGTTTAGCTTGAAACCGCTAGGATATTCTTTTGTAATAACGAAAATAAACATACGTTCAACAACGTTTAAAATTAGTCACCGTTTAATAATTATTTTCGTTTAATAAAGATTATTCTTTTTTTTCTGTAATAAGACCGTTAATACGTATTGAATACTTACTTTAAAAGGTTACCTTTTAAATGCATCGTGTTCGCCCAGGGCAAGTTCGCTCTTTTATCCTTGATGTGATTACGATATTGACCTAGCAAGTTCTTAACAGCTTCACTGGACTACTAAGGCGAGCGCATAAGGTACTCAGCCGATGTTATTTGACAGCTAGCTGAAGGGTGTACGGTACACCTCAGCTTGGGCTGTTGCCTGATACGTGTAATTCACGACCTATCTCAGCTAACCTAAGCTAAGCTAACTATTCATACACATATCAGTTGTTGGAGCATATATGTGTACCAAGCATACATACCTCAACAACTCATATTTATTTCATATCAGATAATTTTCTAAACTATTTCAGTTCGATAAGGGAAATAAACAAAACCCTTCCACTTTCATGTGTATGCGTGTATGCGTGCACTTGTGTGGGAGTGATATGTGTAATATTGTTGCAGTTATATAAGATTTTGTGTCACTGCGAGCAGCGCGTTCAAGGGCTCCACGCCGAGAGAACGGACCTAGGCTTGAGCCGCTGCCAAGGGACAGGTGCCTAATCTGGTGACAAGTTCGTGTTATCCTTTTTCGCAAGTCTAACCTAAGAAAAGCAAAGCCAGACAAAAGAGCTAGATGCCCCGAACATTCAGCAAGCGCGGTGCATCTAAAACCTTACTTTTTTAAAGCAAGTATTCAATACGCATTTAACTATTTTGTAGTAACACTGTTAATCTTTAGTCATCATAGTCTAAGCCCACATGTTTAATAAATACTCTCAGGTTGAAAATGTGTCACAAAGCTCATCATCGCTACACCACAAAACTTCTAAACAACAACCTGTTACCCGTGGCTTTACTCGTATAGATGTATATACTTGTCCTTGAGTAACTTTACCAAAGGTATCGTGTTTTCTTTTTGATATCGCTTACAATATGTATCCGAAATTTTATGATGGCCAATTGAATATTTAAAGCGTAAAATCATAACAAACAAACACACATATTCTTCTAATTCTTCTCATCTATATATTAATGCGTGAAGTAAAACTTTGTATCCCTTTTAAAGTAAATTGCGTGAATGACTGAACTTGAAATTTGGCATAATTAAAGTTTATATGGCGGAGAACTGCACAAAGCTATTTATTTTATATAAAATATATTACATGTACATTAGATTAATTAAAATATGCATTACCCATGCGACGGCTTAAATTTTACACAAAATATACACACATTTAAATAAAAACGACATTTTGACAGCCGTCAATAAAGAACTTCAGAAAAAGTTGCAAAGGAGGTTGCTATGCTCGACTGTATGTATTTTTTTACTCTTACGTTCCTATCACCCTTTTTTATCCTATATTCAACAATGATATTATAACATATAACTATTATTATAATATTTATAACACGACTTGAACTATGGTCGAATGTAGACCACTGGGCACCCACTGGTAATAATTATTCTATGAAATAAATCAAAACATTGGAATATAGACGAGGTTGACTGCGATTGTCTGGTGTAAAATATTTATACCATAATTACCCTGCCTCGAAATACTTCTTGTTTTAAGTCCCACCGGCGTTTTTTATTAGGACCAGTGAACTGTATTCATATTTGAAACTAAAGAACTTCACGTTCAATACATCGTATTTATCTTACAAGTCATTGGTGACCACAGCACAGTCTGATCTCAAATAGTGCGTTGAAAACGAGCAGCATAGACAGCCAACTATTTCCTCGTCAGTATTTTGTAGTTCTCCAAAGATAAACATTCGAGCCAGTGCTGGTTCTGATAAATTAAATACAGGCGCTAAATAAAGGATTTAGTTAATGTCCATAACTTTTGCAATCTAATATGTGTTTTTATTCCGTTTTACAGATTTTAGCGTTCCACAAATTCCTCACCTGATGTAAAATCAAGATGAAATCTAAGATGGTAAATTCAAGAATGATACTAATGCCTTAACCCGACTTCGGACAGAGCTACCGCACACTACGACGGCCACCGAAAGAGTGCGACAACACGACAAGCGCCGTCCCTTATATGGGCCATTCGCAGTATAACTAACCGACATTGAACATAACATCGACTAATGGCGTCTCAGATCATTAGTAACACCCCCGATATAGCCTATAGTAAGTCATTAGTAGTAGGGAGAGTGCTTATAATATATGTATTAGCAAGCAGAGAAAAATAGTTAAGTATATATAAGAAAAAATGTGAAAACAGCTTTTTCATATATTTTTCTAGATATATAAAATTTGTAGAATAATATATAACAGGTACTGCGATAGTCGCTTACAATATTCTAAGAGATGATAGTTCATTTAACATATAAAATAATAATATGAAAACAAATACTAATAGACAATAAAGATAAACTAAGATAAAGTTTACGTTAAGATAAAGTTTAAAAGTCACAGGCACAGCAAGTATACTCTAAATATTATAAAACTGATGAGCAATTCGAATGTCGCTGCGACTTCCCTCCGCAACAACTCTAACATAGATCTGATCGCAAAGTACCTTACATGGTGCCCTTTAACTTGTTGCCATCCGTCGTATTATAGAATTAAAAATGTTAATTATTCTTTAAAACAACAAGACACACATATATTAAAAAAAAACTCCAGTACAGTTTCGATCTTTTGCGTTAAGATAAAATGTAATAGCACCGTGTAGTATATCCTAGAATGTATTCTATAACAAGTAAAATTTTAATAAAATTACTGCGACATAAACATATAAGGAATGAAAACATCATGAGTTAATTTGTTTGAATAGTTTTAGTAGAGTTTGCGGAACACAAATGCCCCTTTTTAACCGACTTCAAAAAAAGGAGGAGGTTATCAATTCGACTGTATGTTTTTTTTTTTTATTTATATCCCTTTTTATATTATAGAAGGTGAATGAACAGACGGGTTATCTGATGTTAAGTAATCACCGCCGTCCATAGACGCTAGCAACAACAGGGGTGTCGCAAGTGCTTTGTCAGCCTATGCTTGGAAGGAACGGGGAAAAGGAGAGAAAGGAGAGGAGAGGTGAGAGGAAGGAAGGTGAGTCTCCGGCGCTCTCAAGCACTGTTACTTCACGTTTGTTTTCGGTGAGAGGGTGGTATTACCCCGGGGCGAGGTGGTATTTATGCTGAAACCAGTAATAACCAGTAATGTGTAGTTAATCAAATTGATTCACTTTTAAACTGCAGCCGATCGTATCATTCTTATAAGTGCACCCTCGCTAGCACAGCATACGTTTCGTGAAGTTTTTTAGTTAGTACAATTCGCAGTCATCGCTGGGTCCTAGAACGCGGCGTGCGATCGACACAGTTCAGAAACCCCCTGAAAGTTTAATGAGAATTATTCTCCACTTTAACAAAAAGAAAGACTGCCAGTGTCACGTAGTCAATAATATTACAAGCGTCGTGCGATCATTTCAATATTGCGTCGTATCAGTCAATATTCTAACAAGATCCATTGTTAGATCATTCTATGGAGTTTTTGTGGCATCTCAGAATTTCATGCTCAGTGGTATTATTTTCCATTCACTTCACTTATGCACAATAAACGAACTATATTACATAAAACACTACCAAATTTACAAAATGTACCCTGTCCAAGCCTAAAATAGAAATTCACCGAACCATTAAAATATTGAATCCTCTTTCTATTAGAAAGAAAACGAATTTAATTTTTTTAGACATTTATTCAAGTCGTATTAACATCCAGTACACGACATATCACCATTAAATATAGTACAACAAATCCGCGGACTTCTCCTTACACGAGTTAACAAATTATTATCCAGTATTTTATTGTTTTTGTTCTGCGAGAATATATAACTATTAGGCTCCTCCGAATAGTAGTTTTGTAGTCCTTTAAAACAGCACCGTTCCATGTTAAGTTGTTCTGTAAAATGAAAGTTTTCTGTAGGTTACATTATTCGATTAATGGTAATTATATACCCCAATAAGAGGAGGGTGGAAACCTCCGGGAAACTGATGTTATTATTACACCTTCCAGATATTGCCACTGCGTGGTTAGTCTTCTTCGCTTACTTCCATAGCTTAATGCCTTATGGTATTCTGCTGTGGGGTACTGCTGCTGAGGTAGACACCATATCTTTATTACAAAAACGGGCAGTTCGAGCAATATATAATATGGGAACTCGCGAATCATTAAAAACGAAGTTCCAGGAATTCGGTACCTTAACTCTACCCTCCCAATACATTCTTGATAATTTAATGTATGTCCGTAAAAACTTTGAAAAACAGAAATTAGTAAAAGAATGGCATAATGTAGATACTAGAAACTGTAATAAACTGTCGTCCTATGTTTCAGATTTAGCAAAACCAGTAATAGTTTCTTAGATTCAATACAATAGGTATATTAGTTTATTTTATTGTAAGGTTTTTGTACCAAAGAGTATACTTGGTAGCATGTAACCAACCTGGAGTGTATCAAATAAATATATCGATTTGTTTATGTTATGGGAAAAAAATCTCAAAAATAAAGGAAAGAAAATCGGTTACCGTACAATGCATGTAATGGTACACTGTGAATTAATTAACCTACAATTAAGATAAGCAAAAACTAGAGTCACCAACTGGTTATTGCCTTTAACATACGACGAAACTGTTGTATATAGTGTTAGGTTTTACAATAAAGTTCCAAAACATGTTACCGATTTGCCGGACTGTAAATTTAAGCGCCACGTCAAGCGGGTTTTAGTGTCAAAAGGATATTATAGAGTGGATCAGTATGTGAACGATAGTGATGTCTGGAATTGACTCCTCTCTGTGCATCCACTATAAGCTATTGTATGATTTATTGGAAATATATGTAAAAAAAAATGTACACGATCGAGTTTCTTGCCGGTTCTTCTCGATGGCTGGGTTGTTTTCCGAACTGGTGATAGTTTTTGACGTTCATAAGCGCCTTATTAGGGCCTAAACTGAATAAACTATTTTCGATTGTGATTTTTGATTTCGACTGAAAATATTCTTCACATTCTCACTTAAACAGATACAGGATATGAAAATAATGTAATTTTTAGGTCAATTTATAGTAGTTATCTACCTACATTTATTCATTTAGATTTGATAACCATGTGTGTTTGTGTTTAATTTTAAAACTGCGTAAATGTTTATGTTACCTGTGTGATATGTCCTACTATAATTAATTTAATTAAAAATGTATCCAATAAGTAAGCCACTGACGGCACCAAGAGTCTATAAATTTTGTAACGTAGTTGAATGATTACCCGCGACACAGGATTTAGTTTCTAGTGCGGAAATCTATAGTTACTTTTAATTTTAATTGTAATTAATTAAATAGATACTTTTTTTATTCGTTATTGTAAATAAATATTCATGTGAACATGTTACATATCCACGTGCCGCTTAGATCGATGACTAACATTTACCTAGATAAACATTGCGCGAGTCTAAAGAGCTAAGGCTGCAACACACACACTGTTACGACACCACCTAACCACGAGGCACGTGCTCAGCGTATTAAGGTTACGACTGCATCGCAGCCTAAGGAGGACACTCCTGATTCTAACATCGAGCCGTCGTCACCTTTCTAGTAGTAATTTAATTGCGATTTTAATTTAATTATATTAAACAATTTTACAAAAAAAAATTGAACCGACTTCGATATCAAAACCCATACGGCACTGAAAAGCGAAAAATAAGTACATTATTAATTCAACCAAGTAAAATAAAATATGAATATTTGCGCTACCTAATAATATATTTGAAATCGGTGCCAACCATATTTCATATCATCTACATACAACGTTTAGGTCCACTCTCGCGTCTATTTGTATAGTGTAATATACTTTTTTATACCTACAACAAATTAGAAATTTAGGTTGGCACCGACTTCCAATATATTATTAGGTAGCGCAAATATTCATATTTTATTTTTCTTGGTTGAATTAATAATGTACTTATTTTTCGCTTTTCAGTGCCTTATGGGTTTTGATATTGAAGTCGGTTCAATTTTTTTTTGTAAAAATTTTTATTTTTCCATTTTTAGTGTCTATAAATATATTTATCTGGTCCTAATTAATTATAAAATAAGTTCATAACTTGACAAACAAACATGATATTACACCGTACTAGATCCAACTGGTCAAATTAGGTTGATTGTGAACGAATTTCAGAACCTCATCTTTCCTAATGTCCGTTTCACGGAAATTGCCTCAACAGTCATAACCCCACATGTAAGTCCTCGTCAAACGAGTCTTATGTACCCAAACACAAGATAGCTGCTGTAAGCCGTTGAGGAGTTCCATTCTTCATTTTCATGATCAACTCAGGATTGATTAAATGATATTCTTATCATTACAACAGATTGTTCCAAGTTTTCATTAAAATTAGCTTATGGGGAAGGTCATTTATTTATATAAGCTTTATTCATCCCTTTATTTTCAACCCTTATGGTTGGATTTTTTTTTAATTTCAAGAATACCATTTCCAGTTATCAAATTTCAAATAAAATTGTTGAAATCGGTTTCAAGTACACGAAAATACGTAGACACGAACTGGGTGAAAATCAAATAAACGATATTTAACCCCCTTTTTTTCTTTTTTTTTTTTTTTTATTCTGGAGAATGGGGCTATGCAGGCCTTTAATGGTCCTGTATCACTGCGACCAGTAGTGATCTATTGTGATCGCCCCATGTTACTAAAGCTCCCCGCCTAGTCCTATAGTATTTAAAAACTGCAGGACTTTTTTGGCTGAGAGCATCTGTACCTCATCCGGAAGCAATACATGCTTTTTTAGAATACGGTTTCTTTTAGGCTTTAGTGGATCACATTCGCACAAGAGGTGTTTAGGGGTCTCATCTGCACTATCACAGAACCTGCACTCTCTTGTGCTCTGGACACCAATGTTGTGCAAGTGTTTTTTAAGACAACAGTGTCCAGTGAGTGCTCTCACTAAAACCCGTATTTGATTCCTACCAAGTGACAGGGCCTTACCAGCATATCGCTGGTTAAAAGCCCTGATGAGCTCCTTGGAATGGTTTTGTCCTGGCAAGTTGTGCCAGAATGTTTTAGCTTCTTGATTGTAATGGTTTCTAAGGGTCAAGAGAGCTAGGCTTTTGGGTATTCCACAGAACGGTTCTGGACCGATGTGTATTCCCATAGCCCCTGCCTTTGCAAGTTCATCAGCAACTTCGTTGCCACGAATGCCTGCATGCCCCGGAACCCATCGCAAAATAAGTCTGTTTTTTGTCCCAGACTGTTTAGTACAGCCACGCAGTTTGACACAAGTTTCGACTCAACTGAGTCTGAAGCAAGTGCCAGTAAGGCTGCTTGACTGTCCGAGTGGATATAAATTGTATGGTTAACGTAGTCTTTTTGCAGATTTATATGGGCACACTCTAATATAGCGTACACTTCTGCTTGAAAAATGGAGGCGAAACAGCCAAGATTAGTATGATGCCTAACTTAGGTCGCTCCCCATAAATGCCACAGCCTACGTTAAGTCCCATTTTGGACCCATCAGTATACCACAATAGGCTGCCCGATTTCCACGTTATTTCACTGTTAGTCCAGGAGACCCGTGGCGGTATGTCTACTGTGTAGAATTTTGTAAAATTAGTTTCAGGTATTTTTATATCTGATATCATACCTAAAACTGGGGTTTCTATCACTGAGTCCAGTATGGATCTCAAGGACAGGGATAGCCACTTCGCTCTTCCCTGTACGTACATTCTGTGCATTGTTGATCTGGCCACCTTTTCTACATGAAGGTGAAGGGGCAGAAGATTCAACAACGCTTCCAGAGCCGCTCCAGGGGAGGTCGACATGGCTCCCGTCGCTAAGATAGACGCTGTCCTTTGTACCGAAGCTAAACGGGTTCTAACAGTTAACT
>JACEII010002685.1:9366-19470 GCA_014332785.1 Antheraea mylitta | reverse complement strand
TTTTTTTTATTTGGTCTTTGGCCTCTGTGGAAAAATCCACAATTCTGCCAGTGTCATGTACGTTTTGAACTATAATGGTAATTAACTGCTAATTAATAATAATTTAACAAAAGAAGATAAGAAGTTGATTTTAACCACCACCATTTATGTGCAACATGTAACAAAAAGACAATACACCCTTGAGGTTAGTAAATTTCTAAACATCTAGGTTAGTAAGTATATACCTTATATATTTACAATATATCTCTAATACAGGAAACTATGGTACAATGTTTAATTATAGCTTAATCCTATACACGCTAATATATTTGCACAAAAGGGAAATAAAAGGGGTAAAGGAGAGGGAGAGAAGAAATTGCATATGGGTGGGACGAGATATCTCCTGGGGGAGTATGTCATAAAGTGACACACTCCGCTTTGGGCAATTAAAAAAAATATGGTCCAAGTTTCCTTCGTCCAAACCACATTCACATAGCGAGTGATCCCGGACTCTAATTTTTGCCAGATGGACAGGCGTGCAGGCATGGTTTAAACGAATACGACAGATGACCGATATCGTACTCTTGTCTACGTTCCGAAATAAGGAAAACCAGGGTTTACTAGGGATGGTAGGTTGAATATACCCATAAAATTTTGCCTTAACCTTGTATGATGTCTTCCACTGAACATTCCAAGCTTTAAACAACTGGTACTAGTTAGAAAACATTCATACAGTACATAGTAAAAGAAACAGTATGAAACACCTTCAGTTTTCCTATAAGTAGACAAACTAATGTCTGTAATAACTCTTGTAATCAGTATTTATCATACACAGATACTTAAATGTGTATGACATATATTTTAGATTTTAAAATATATGAAGCTATTAATGCTTGATTAAAACCAAAGTAGTAAAGTTTTGAATATGAGGGTAGACAGATATAGAAGTAGAAGAAGACTGAAAAAGGTATGAATGGATTGTGTGGACAATGGTGTGTAAAAAAAAAAAAAACATACAGTTGAATTGACAACTTCCTCCTTTTTTTGAAGTCGGTTAATAAAAGGCGTGAATATGGAGATGATATGCAAAAAAGGAAAACATGTTGTGTTGAACTTTTTTTTTTTTCAAACTGACTACACTATTGGCCTTGCAAGGCCTTTACAGTTTCACTGGACTACATATTACCATATGGGTAAAAAGATGATGACACTCTATAGAGTATCTTAAATTTTTTAAATTCAATTGTTACTAAAATTTTCTTTTCATTTACTACATATTTTTCGCAATGTAATATGTAACAAACTTAGAACATTTGGTAAATAGTTTTAATAGTTTGGTGAAGCTGTGAAGACCTTGCTAAGTCAATAGCGTAGTCAGATTGAGAAAGAAAAGAAAATTTAATATACTTATTTTTTATACACATATTTTCTACCTTAGGTTTCAGTATGTTTATTCAAGTTTGGTGTAATATTAAAGATAGTTAATAAACCAGCAACAACTGATTAAAATTAATTATGGCTTAAAACAAATAAAGATTACTATTTTTAGTAGACATTGTACTAAATGAGAACCTAGTGGACTTAGTTATTATCGTTTATTTCCTATATTTAACTTCATATTATTACTTAAATATTTTAATATAATAAATATGGGTTATATAAAAATAATTCAAGAAAATAGTAAAAGTATTCCTTACTAATATTATACATATACATATTGTTTTAATATTGTACATATTCATTGTTCATAAATCTTTCACATTCTAATTACTCAATCAATCAACATGAAATTGAATACACTTTTTCGAGTGTTCCCTTATATAGAAAAAAAAAACTGTCTCGAGGTATTGGGATAGGCCCAATCTACATTGCCACACGAAAAGCTACAATCAAAAGCTAGTATTTTATATAACACTTTTTTTAGGAAAGTATAAATATAGTAAGGTTTTATCCCTTAATGGTTAATTAAAATTTAAATCGATCAATCAATTTCAGTGTGTATTATAGAAAAATTATAGAGTGTCTAGGTAACATTCACCTTCATGCTCAACAAATATTTAACAAATTGAACATGACAATATGTATTACTACAATAAGCATGCCCCAAACACAAATGTCAAATTTATGGGACCATCTGTGTTTTATTTTCTTAGTATCTCAAACATAATAAAAGAAATATTAATATGTATTCATAAAAAAACGTATAAGGATAAATAAGAGTGATAATTCATCAGACAACATGGTAATTTACAATATCTACATAAAAATAGGACCCGAAATATTTTTGACAGTATTCTTCGCCATTTTCGCCTACCCTACTAACTTATATCCAGCATACAACATTTCAACATACAAAGAACAAATTGATAACCATTCCATATCATCTTATTGAATAAATGAAGTCAACAACAATATAACAAACTAATAGACACAACATGCAAAACGTTGAAAAATGAAAGATATCGCCTTACCTCTGTTTCAGTGTTCGCAGATGTGGTCGAAGTTTTATTATCCGAGTTCGTTTGCTGATCGCTAACAGAATTATGTTGAACCTTAGTGTCTTCACAATATACAACTGTGGCTGTTTTGTCCGGAGCTTTCGGTTCCTTATCATATTCCGGTGAAGGAGCCATCTTGAAGGAAGAGCAGTCAGATGACACAAGTCTTATGACTTTTTTACACCAAAATCACTCTTCTACACGATAAAATGTCTTTAGCACGAACTAACTACTAAAACGAATCATATTGGGTTATTTTTCTATAATATAACTAAAGTTCTAACCATCCGCAAACTCGAATTCATCATTTTCGACAGATTCCGACCAACATTTTCGACGACTACACTAATGCCCTCTATCGTATCTTGCGGTCAGGATGTCAAAAATAGGATACAGATAAAAACATATTTTTTAGTAAAATGTGTAATTAGATATGTACATTCTAAACAACCTATATGAAGAATAGTTATATTATGAATTTCTTAAAATGCAAATTTATTGTATAAGTAACAAACTTAAGCCAATATTGGTGAGTCGTAAGACGACCAACTGTTGTTTAGGACTATAACGTTTTTTTTTTTTTTGTTGAAAGAAATCAATGCGTTTATCACTAACAACTAAATTCCTTGCTAATAGCACATAAAATAGTGCGTGAACACGGAGGAAGTAAAACTTCTTTGGCTTTTAAATATTAAAATATAAGAAAACTCTGACCCATTTGGTATACAAAGTCCTTCAGTACTTATACATACCGTAAATTGTTTTAGTATAGACCCAGGCAGACACACAAACTTACAACACGTAATGACATTATTTATCAAGATGACTTTTGTAAATCAGTTTTCAAGTTAGTAATATAAATAATATGAAAGTTTTCAGTTACAACTAAAATATTCATCTAAATTTTGATATATGGCAAAGTATCTATAGAGACAAAATCGTATATTTGTAATATCTTTAAAAATCAATTATTTGTTTCAAATTAGATATAATTTCCAAAGCCTCTCTACTGCACATCAATCCATCAGTTCAATCCAATAAGTTAGTTTATATTGTCGTACTATTTGCTTATTCTGTAGTTGCATCACTCAGATAATAGCATAGACATAGATAAACATAGTATACTCTCTGCTAGGAGTAATAATATTCTGTGAGTGTACTGATCGGCATAGATCATAGTTGCCGTTTTTGCGACTTTGTCGCTAGACTCTAGCGGATTTTGGTTATGTTTAACGACTTTTCAATCTAGTGACTTAAAAATTTGGTGGATTGTAGCGACTATCTGAATATTGAAAATACATAAATATTTTTGTACTAGTTTAAGTGTAATTACTGCTGAGAACATGAATAGCTATTGTTTTTTTTAATTCCCCTACTAGAAGGACGTTTGATAGCGGGGTTTAATCGATTGGGTGCCTCCGATTCTATTAAATGATACATCAGATATCGTTTTGTTTTTCACTTTCATTTCACTACTACCGCTAAGAGAAATAAAAAGTTAGTTACTGTGTTTAGTTTTCGCAAAACATGCTGGCTATCTTAAGTTCTTTGTTAAATTGTAGACATTTCTATCAAAATCTATTTTAGGAATGGAAATCCCTTTGAAAAAAAGGCAAAATAAATCTAAATTTATTATTAGTCTATACTAACATGGAAACATCAAGAAGAGTTATAATGTTGCTAAAACTGGTTATAACTAAAAACTTAAAACTTTATGCTCGTTTTATTACAGTGAAATAGTCGCAATATTGTATTTTCCCCATATTTTTAACATGAAATATTTAGCGACTTCTGGTGTTTTTTTGTCATGTACTTTTTAAAAACTAGCGACTTGTTAATTGACGCCTGGAGACTTGTTATTTCTTAAACGGCAACACTGGCACTATTAGTCGTAGGGGTGTGAGATTAATGGAAAAAAATCGATTAAATGTAATCGATTTTTCTTTATTCAATAATAATTGATATGTCAAAAATCGATTTTAATAAATACACAAAATCGATTTCTGCGAAAAAATCGTTTTTTTTTCTGATATTAATAATAATCCTAAAAGATTCATATTAACGATTTATAAGATTGAGAATCAAATAAAATGATATATATAAAAAATAACCAACACAAAACAAAATGAAAGTGAATGGTTCTTTAAACTTTCAAGGTAAATCATTTTCATACAAATTTTCAGTACCATTAAACATTTTATTTAATAAAAATGAAATGTTAAGCATCCTAACAAAATGGCAACCTTATTAACTCAAATAAAGTTAAGGCAGTCATAAGGACTGCCCCCTAGTCGTAGCCTGGGGGGTAAATGGAGGGAGGTGGAGCGCCTGGCCACGATGGCCACAACCCTTGTGGTCAGGCACATAAGGAGGTTGGGCCTCAGGGTGGCCTTCGAGAAGACCGAGGCCATACTTTTTCATGGGCCTCGGCGGGGGTCACCACCTGGGGCCCACATAATGGTGGAAAGCGTCCGGATCAGGGTGGGGGCCCAAATGAAATACTTGGGCCTCACCCTGGACGGGCGCTGGTGTTTCGGGCCCCATTTTGTGGGGCTCGGACCACGAATTGCTGGGGCGGCGGCGGCACTCGGCTGGTTGCTCCCCAATGTAGGGGGGCCGGGTGCCGGGTGCCGTCGACTCTATATAGGAGTCGTGCGGGCGATGGTAGCCTACGGGGCATCGGTACGGGCAGACGCCCTCGGTGTCGATAACGCGCGCGCGCTGCGTAATACGCAGCACACAGTGGCGCTGAGGGCGATCCGGGCGTACCGCACGGTGTCCTCGGCGGCGGCCTTTACGCTTACCGGCTCCCTTCCTTGGGAGCTGGAGGCAGGGGGTTCTCGCCACCGTGTACGAATTCATGGCGGCGAGGAAACGTAGTGGGAAGCCTCCGGCTCCCAGGGAGATAGAAGTCAGGAGGCATGAGTTGCGGGAGGGGGCAATTAGGAGTTGGATGCAGGACCTGGCGGACGCGCGCTTTGGAACGTTCACTGTTGACGCCGTCCGCCCGGTACTGCGGGAGTGGATTAATAGGGAGTGGGGCTCCCTGACGTCCAGGCTGGTGCAGGTACTGACCGGACACGGTTGTTTCGTGCCGTGCAGCGCCGCACTCTAACGGCGGCGGTAGGAAGGAATTTGTCGCTGCCTAGTGTGGTCTCCGCCATGCTCGGCAGCGAACAGGCATGGCGAGCAATGGCCTCCTTCTGCGAGGAGGTCATCTCGCAGAAGGAGGCGGCGGAGAGGGCCCGCGAGGTGGATCCTCTGAGTGGCCGTCTCCGCCAACAGAGGACCGGTAGGAGGAGGCGGCGCTTTGCCCTACTCCTCCTGCCACTGTAGCCGGACCTGAGGGGATGGGCGGGGGGAGCTCATCTCCTCATTGCACAGGTCCGGCGGACGAGGGGAGGCAGCTGGTGCGTACCCAGTCTGCCTCTCTACAGGTAGGAGCCCGGCGGCCACCTTCCGCCGGGCGGACCGTTGGGGCGGCTCTACAAGGTTGAGTAGCAAGTACGATCCCTTGCCGTCCCAACAATTACGGTCTGACGGTACACCGTGGGGTTTTAGTCCGTGCGAGCCGGACATACCCACCTTCTCCCTCGGGAGGGTGGGTATCCATAACGGATTTCCCCAGGTTAAAAAAAAANTCGCTAACTTTATTTAAATGGTTGGTAAAATTATAAAATCAAGACTACGTAGCAATTAAAACGCAAATTCAAACAAATTCGCAGTCATTTGAATTTTATGAAAAAACAAAACATAATCAAATTTTTTTTTTACAACCAGCCAGTATGTCATCAATAACAAAAAAGTTTACTTACCTACGCACTTTATTTGAGTAAATACTTAGAAATTAATTAATATAAATGCACGCATGTTGCTTAGACTTTTTTGATGTGTGTATATTAGGAGCTGATGTTTAGTGATATAAAACAGAACTCTTTAATAACTAATAGCATATGACCCAGAATTGTTGTGATGTATATCTATGTATTGTTGTCATTGTTCCGTAAAATGACATTACGCCTCTGTAGCTTAAAAGATAAACTCACTTATCTGTCAGTTATATTAGATTTCCATAATATTTATCACTATTAACTGCTAATTAATAATAATTTAACAAAAGAAGATAAGAAGTTGATTTTAACCACCACCATTTATGTGCAACATGTAACAAAAAGACAATACACCCTTGAGGTTAGTAAATTTCTAAACATCTAGGTTAGTAAGTATATACCTTATATATGTACAATATATCTCTAATACAGGAAACTATGGTACAATGTTTAATTATAGCTTAATCCTATACACGCTAATATATTTGCACAAAAGGGAAATAAAAGGGGTAAAGGAGAGGGAGAGAAGAAATTGCATATGGGTGGGACGGGATATCTCCTGGGGGAGTATGTCATAAAGTGACACACTCCGCTTTGGGCAATTAAAAAAAATATGGTCCAAGTTTCCTTCGTCCAAACGACATTCACATAGCGAGTGATCCCGGACTCTAATTTTTGCCAGATGGACAGGCGTGCAGGCATGGTTTAAACGAATACGACAGATGACCGATATCGTACTCTTGTCTACGTTCCGAAATAAGGAAAACCAGGGTTTACTAGGGATGGTAGGTTGAATATACCCATAAAATTTTGCCTTAACCTTGTATGATGTCTTCCACTGAACATTCCAAGCTTTAAACAACTGGTGTTTCATGTTTGTGCATAGATCCCCTGGAATGATCTTAAAATGATCTAGGGAACCTATGTTGCCAGCTTGTTTAGCACAGGAGTCTGCGGTTTCATTGCCTGGAATGCCCGAGTGACCCGGAATCCAAGCCAAGACGATTTCTAAGTTTTGCTGTTTACAAATATACAGGGATTCTTTGATTTTCCAAATTATGGGGGATCTGTATTTGGATTTGAAAGGATTAGCCAGTATGGCTTGCAAGCAACTTTTTGAGTCAGTGAAAATGATAGACTTTTTGATACTATGGGAAATTACAAAATTTATAGATTCTAAGATTGCGATGGACTCACCAGTAAACACTGTTGAAACTGAAGGGCACTTGAAACTAAGAATGATTTTAAAAAAGGGTATCCACACGGCTGCTCCCACATTTTTATCTTGGGCCAGTTTGGATGCATCAGAGTAGATAGCTAGCCAGTCCGAAAATTGTGAAGCAAGCTTGTCTTTTAAAATTCTGTTAGCATTTACTAGGTCATTTTGAATGCCCAGATCTAGGATTATATTAGGTTGATACAGCAAAGCTTCATAAGGAAGCGAGAAAATAATCTTACATGGAAACTGCAGGATGGGAATAGTTAGCCGGGAAATTTTGATGTAACTGCGTAGAAGACAAGGCAAATCGAATAAGGAGTTGTAACCCTCGTTTTCAACTATGCACGCTAGATGTCTTAGCTTCTGTAGAAGAGGGTGTTTGGAGTTTTGGAAGAGTTTACATAGGAACTTGTCCGAAAGGAATTGCCTGCGTAGGTATAAAGGGGGGTCCACACATTCCACTTGCATCGCGTCGATGGCCCCTAAGATAATGCGAAGGCATTTTGATTGTATTTTTGAGAGTTTCTCAGAGACTCCTTTATTAGTGGGATCTAAAATAAATGCTCCGTAATCTAGATGGCTACGTATGATAGCATTGTAAAGCATTTTTTGGGCAAAAGGGTGAGCTCCCCACCACGCTCCAGATAACGACCGCATGATATTGATGTTCTTCTCACATTTGCCAGAGATATAATCCCCATGCGGAGACCCAGTCATTTTAGCATCTAGCCAAATACCTAGAAATTTAATCTTCGTTGCCTGGGGAATTTCTTCTTCACCCACTCTGATATGAACTACAGGGATATTTCTCCGTTTGGAGAACACGACCGCTGCACACTTGGGGACTGACAAAGAGAGACCATGTTCCAGTAACCATGGCGAAAGGTACTGAAGGGCAGAGTTTAATCTGGATGCAGCATTACTCGGTTCCGATACTGTAGTGTAAAGAACGAGGTCGTCGGCGTATTGTAATATGGAACAGAACGGGTTCACAACTTGGTCTATGTCATGGGTGTAAAGACTATACAGCATCGGACTGAGAACAGAGCCTTGGGGTAAACCCTTCCACACAGTGCGAGGAGAAGAGAAGAACCCTTGATATTTTATGATGACCTTTCTCTCCATCAGGATGTTGCATATAAAGAAAGCTAGCTTAACCGGGATCCTCAGCTGAATTAGCTTATTCCTGAGGACGGGAAGCATAACGTTGTCATATGCAGACGCGATGTCTAGGAAAACTCCCACCAAATACTCTTTCTTCCTAAATGCGACATGCACGTCAGTCGTGAAGATCCCAAGACTATCAAGTGTGCTGCTGTCTCGTCTAAATGCGAATTGAGATTTGGATATTAAATTGTTGTTCTCCGCGAACCATTCCAAACGGAGTTTAATCATGCGCTCCACTATTTTAACCAAGGCTGATGAGAGGGCGATAGGCCTACGACTTTTAGGGTCGGTTGGATTTTGACCAGGTTTGAGAATAGGGATGATTAGATGTGTTTTCCAAGGATCTGGGATTTGTTGGGAGTTGTATATAGTATTAATTAAGCGAAGGAAGTACTGTTTATTTTTACTGGACGATTTTGATATAAACGAATAAGGAATTCCATCTAGCCCGGGCGAAGAATCGGAGAGTCCGTCTAGAGCCATTTCTAATTCAATAAGCGAGAAGGAGTCATCCATGCTCGTTGGACTAGTACATTGAACTGAGTATACTGGGAGCATATCTGGGGATGGAACAAAATCAGGGGATAGATTATTGATGAAGTCCTCCAACCACGCACGATGGTCGTTATGAGACAGGTTATCATAATTGGCAGCCCCACGAAACCGTTTTATATTACGCCACACTAAAGCAGAGGGAGTTTTAGGAGACAATGATTCGCAAAATGAGAGCCACCCCAGATATGTCGAAAACTCATAAAATTTTCAGAAGTCATCGCAGATTTGTATCTCTTTTCAGCCTCTTTTCTTTGCTTGAGAGCCACTGAGCACTCAGAATCCCACCAAGGTGTAGAAATTTTGCTTTTTGGATGAGTTGACAAAGGAATGTGAATATTTGCACTGCCAGTAAGTGCTTCAATGAATTTTGAATAGGTGAGAAGTATCTCATCGGGGCAAGGGTCAGGGAGAGAGTCGATTGCAATGTCGAGATGATTAGAGTATAAACTCCAGTCAGCGCGGGATAATCTATATTTTAATAGGGGAGAATAGCAAAAATTCGGATATACTTTACTGGGGATGGAAAGGATAATAGGGTAGTGATCACTACCGTAAGTGGAGTTCAGAGTAGACCATGAAATGAGGGGTGAGATGGAATTAGAGCAGACCGAGAGATCTACGGCGCTATTGGGATTCTGGTTGGGTAAAACTCTACGAGTAGGAGAGCCATCATTTAAGACACAGAGGTTGGCCTCATCAAAAGATTCTAAAAGACACCAAGCAAAAGAATCATTGTGACTCCCACCCCAGGATAGGTGGTGAGCGTTAAAGTCACCCAATAAAACTATGGGTGATGGTATAGACGCTAACACTTGGAGGATGTCTGGAAGTAAGGAGCCGCTAGGTTGAGGGATGT
>JACEII010002658.1:7182-19162 GCA_014332785.1 Antheraea mylitta | reverse complement strand
CGAGACCTTTGCAGCCGCAGGCACCAAACACATTCTAACCAAAGAGAAATATAGTATGAATTTATTCATTTAACCTCATCTTTTCTTTCTGTCTTAAATCTATACAATATTGTATTGTACGACACTGGGTTTGAAAGGATTACCGTCAACAGTTTATTATTGTTTATTTACGTATAAATTTATTGGTTAATGAATTATTAACGTTTGAGAACAATAAAAAGAAATGCACAAATAACTAATGAATTGAACGAATGGTAGAAAATTTCCTAATTAATATATTTCTTCGAGTAATGGAAATAAACATTATATTGTGCATTATTCAACAATTTGTCAATTAATTGTGTATAAAAATAAGAGAATCGTAAGTCCGGCGCTTTCACTGACCGAACGAAATGCAACAATGCAAGCACTGTTACTTTACGTCGGTTTTCTGTAAAAGGGTGGTACTAACCCGGATGAGATTAAAACCAGTAATAGCTATAGCAAAGCTTTACCACCTATAATACCCATATTGTTAGCAGTCAACAAGTTTGGCAATGATTGTATAAAGGATGGAATCAATATATAAAACGGGTAACAGAACAATAAAGTTCATTTGAAAACAAAAACTGGGAAATTCTTATAGAATGTTTATGATTAGCAACAATCTCTTACCTGGACCAGGCATGCCTGGATGCAGAGGAATAAGAAAGCGAAGGTAGACATATTGATTTCAATAGTTCTGCTGAATCTAGAATGATTATTCCCTGTACAATTATGCTCTTTTATAGTTCGTGTTAGTATTGACTGAAGAGAACTGTAGCCTGTTTATATTACTTAATAATTTTATCAAAAATTACGAAATACAATTTCATTATATAGGTAAGTAGGTTTGTGGTGAAATTATAATAGTTTTGTAACATAACTGATAAGAATTAATCTAAAAATACTATTTATGTGGTAATGATTTTATTTTTTTAGTATAAAATAGGTAATTTGAACGCTCAACATTATTCTAGTGTTTTCACTTGTTTAAACAAAATGGCAGCCAAAGCTCTTCTCATCTGCGCTTCTGCGCTCTTCGTTCAGGTAATTTTGGTTATTAAAGTTTTATTTATAATTTAAAAGATTACATTTAAATTAAGGATTTTAATACTAAGTGTATCTACTTTCTCTTCTCGTCCTAAAATACTGCTTTACACTACATGGCCCCTAAGCACTATTACTGCATTGTTGTTTAGTTTACTAAGTAACTTAGATTTTGTATTCTAAGAAATTTTGTATTCTACACTTCTAAGAAACGTACCGTATTCTATAAATAAACTGTGAAATGCATAAGATTTTTTTTAAAACGTGGTTTCAAGTTAAAAGATTAGTTAGTGCATTCAATTCGAAGAATCAAAAACAAATCACTTGAACCTTATAATAAGAATGTTACTTTACACGTGCGTGTTATATTTGTTGTAATGAATAGTTAACGTATAGCCAAAACTAATATTCTGTGAATATTCTCTATGATCGATTATCATCCACGCACATACTAACTTTCTTGGCAATCTGTTGAACATTACAGAAATTAACACGTTGTAACCCCATATGACATCGAGTTATGGAAAAATGGATAGCATAAAAGGCTTCTCTATTTTCTTTATTTAAAACGAACACATCACACAATAAGCTGAAATGTTTACAGCTACTATTAATGGTATTTATTGTATGCTATCCAAATTTATATGTATACACATGTATTTTTAATAAAACACAATCCTTTTTACATAAATCTATCATAATCACCACAGTGTGCGAACTCTCGTGATCATGTTACAGACGGTGTCTAAGTTTAACGATCTCAAATATTTCAAATATTATCACTTTATGCTATAGCTCCCATTTCACTGGTTGAAATTTAACCATAAAACATTTATTAAATACAAAAATTCAAATAGGCGCTGGCACGGTGTGTTTGGTGGCATTTAACAAAGGGCGCTAGGTCGTCGGCACGTGCTACGTCACACTAGTAGAATAAGTGGCTTACAAGATAGGGTTGCAAATGTTTTTGAGTATTTCGTTAATAGTGCCATGCTCGTGTTTAGTGTCGTCACGCCAACAATCCGGTTTACCTTCCATGACATTCGAATAATTTTGTCTATTCTTTTTTGTAGTCTGCTCTGAGCCAGTGCTGCGGTCGTATCGGTACCGGCTGGGGATACGATGGTGCCTGGAACGGTCGCGTCGGTTGCGGCTGTGGTGGTATCGCTCCCGCTGCTGAGCTCGCTGCTTCATACGGTGGTGGTCTCGGCGTTGCCAGCTCCTCTTGCGCAGCTCCCACCGGACTCGCTGTAGCTTCTGAGAACGCGTACGAAGGTTGTGTAGGTGTTGCCGGTAACTTGCCGTTCCTCGGTACCGCTGGTGTTGAAGGCGTGTTCCCCACTGCTGGTGCTGGTGTTATTAAATACGGTTGTGGTGACGGAGCTGTTGGTATCACCGCTGAAGGACCTATCGCTGGAGTTATCGGTATCGGTTATGAAGGTCTTGGTCTCGGATATGATGGTCTAGGACTTGGTTACGGCGCTGGTATCGGCTACAAAGGTTACGGTCTCGGAGGTTGCGGTTGCGGCTGCGGACGCTTTTAAGCTGTTTATTGCCTAATACTTATATCAAAACGTAATAAAAGAAGTTACTGTATTTTATTGTTAGATTTTTTTATCCCGACAAGTAACCCCTATTTTTTTCCCGAACTGACAACGCTATTGACCTAGCAAGGTCTTAACAGCTTCACCGGACAACGAAATACAGCAACACCTAAACAATTCAAGTGTATGATGGTCTATATGCATATGGACGGTTAACGCACTCGTTCAAATAAATGTGTTTTTGCGCGTAATTTTGTACACATATTTTTACATTTTGTACTCATGTAGGACTGTTTATAAAGTATCGATCAATTAAAAAATTACATACTATACTAGCCTCTGCCCGCAACTTCGTTCTTGAGGAATAGTTATTTTGGGCATACATTAACACTCAGTGGAAGCTCTCAAGAGGAAAAAACCCGATTTGGAAACATTCTTCATTGGTGCAATCTATTGGTCGGAGCGTGATGATATATTGGCTATAACCTTCCTCGACAAACTATTTATCATAATGAAGAGACTACATTTAATTCAATATAACCGAGAAATACCACCCGCCCATGGTGTCGTGTAAAATTAATTGAAAATTTTATCATGGGTTGCGATAAATTTCTTTCTTTTCCTAAAGTTACTTAGAATCTGAGAGCTTTACCATCTCTTTTTTGTTCCAAAGTTATGATTAATTTGAATTTACATATTTTATATATTGGTAAAAACGGCATGAAGATACGTCTTTGATCTTATCGCGAACAGACATATAGACAGACGTGGAACACAACTTTGTTGACACTATGTTGTGATGAACTGTTAGCATTCGTATGTGTGAAATTGACCAAAAATATGTTGTTCATTGTAAACATGCGCGTGTGACTTACATTGTACTCCAAGAATAAATGTAATTGAAAGTCATATGTTTATATGTGATTTAAATTATAGCAAGGTATATTAATAACTTGATTATATCAAAATATGGACATATTATATCTATATAATAAAAGATTTAATACACATAGTTCGATAATGTACAGCTTAATATTTTCATTACTTTCTCATATAGTGTAAGTGAGCACTGAGGGTGATACATAGATAGTAATTTAAAGTCCCAGTACAAAAATGTAGCTTATAATAAATCCCATCTCATTCGATACACTATTCGTATTCACATATATAATGTACATGTTACCTGTTACTGTAGATGATGTGCGTGTCATACTTACAAATATTTTTGAAAGAGTATTATTGTTATTTACACCTCTAATAACAATTTTAAATCTATTTAATATATCCAAAAAACGCGTGCAAAGCCGCGGGTAACAGCTAGTCTTTAATAAAATGGCGCTAGTATCTAGTGTCTTGAAATATGACCAGCGGCATCGGAGGTGGATAGCTAACACATGTCATACTATATTCAATATCGAACTATAGATATAGCGTCGAAAAAAAATTAGGAGACAACAACAATGTTTCTTAATCTATACTAATATTATAAAGAGGTAAAGCTTGTGAGTTTGTGACGTTGTAAGGGGTAATCTCAGGAACTACTTACTGGACCGATTTGAAGAGTTATTTCAACGTTATATAGCTCATTTATCGAGGAAGGTTGTAGGCTATATATCATAACGCCAAGTCCAATAGAATGCATCAATGAAGAATGTTTCCAAATCGCGTTTTTTCCTCTTGAGAGCTTCCATTGCGTGTAAGTGTAATCTGTTCATTATGAGAAATAGTGATATGCACAGTATCATCTTTTGGAAAAATAATTGATACACATAACAATAGTGAATCCAAAACCAAAGAGGTAAGCTCAGGAAATATTGGTCCGATTTGAAAAATTCGGCGTTGATAAGCCCATTTGTCGAGGAAGGCTATATATCATCACGCTCCGACCAATAGATTGCACCAATGAAGAATGTTTCCAAATCGGGTTTTTTCCTCTTGAGAGCTTCCACTGCGTGTTAGTGTATGCCCAAAATAACTATTCCTCGAGAACGAAGTTGCGGGCAGAGGCTAGTATAGTATGTAATTTTTTAATTGATCAATACTTTATAAACAGTCCTACATGAGTACAAAATGTAAAAATATGTGTACAAAATTACGCGCAAAAACACATTTATTTGAACGACTGCGTTAACCGTCCATATGCATATAGACCATCATACACTTGAATTGTTTAGGGGTTGCTATAGTCAGTTGTCTGTTTAAGTTACGTTATCCGGTGAAGCTGTTAAGACCTTGCTAGGTCAATAGTGTTGTCAGTTCGGGAAAAAAATAGGGGTTACTTATCGGGATTAAAAAGTCATACAATAAAATACAGTAATTTCTTTTATTACGTTTTGATATAGGTATTAGGCAATAAACAGCTTAAAAGCGTCCGCAGCCACAACCACAGCCTCCGAGACCGTAACCTTTGTAGCCGATACCAGTGCCGTAACCAAGTCCTAGACCATCATATCCGAGACCAAGACCTTCATAACCGATACCGATAGCTCCAGCGATAGGTCCTTCAGCGGTGATACCAACAGCTCCGTCACCGCAACCGTATTTAATAACACCAGCACCAGCAGTGGGGAACACGCCTTCAACGCCAGCGGTACCGAGGAACGGCAAGTTACCGGCAACACCTACACAACCTTCGTACGCGTTCTCAGAAGCTACAGCGAGTCCGGTGGGAGCTGCGCAAGAGGAACTGGCGACGCCGAGACCACCACCGTATGAAGCAGCGAGCTCAGCAGCGGGAGCGATACCACCACAGCCGCAGCCGACGCGACCGTTCCAGGCACCATCGTATCCCCAGCCGGTGCCGATACGACCGCAGCACTGGCTCAGAGCAGACTACAAAAAAGAATAGACAAAATTATTCGATTGTCATGGAGGGTAAACCGGATTGTTGGCGTGACGACGCTAAACACGAGCATTACACTATTAACGAAATACTCAAAAACATTTGCAACCCTATCTCGTAAGCCACTTATTCTACTAGTGTGAAGTGGCACGTGCCAACGACCTAGCGCCCTTTGTTAAATGCCACCAAACACACCGCACCAGCGCCTATTTGAATTTTTGTATTTAATAAAAATGGATATTTATGTAATAAAATAAGTAAACAGTAATTATTTTTTACTACGCCATAACTGATTCCTGTCATAATCTGTTCTTTTATCCATTTAACTTATACAAAACAATTTTGATGTTTCACATCTGCCAGACGTCTCGTGAAGGCTCAATTTCTTTTAATATGATTGCAAATACAAGAATAAATCCAATGAAGCTTTTTAATCTAATAAACGTTTTGTGGTTAAATTTCAACCAGTGAAATGGGAGCTATAGTATAAAGTGATAATATTTGAAATATTTGAGATCGTTAAACTTAGACACCGTCTGTAACATGACCACGAGAGTTCGCACACTGTGGTGATTTTTGATAGATTTATGTAATAAGGATTGTGTTTTATTAAAAATACATGTGTATGCATATAAATTTGGATAGCATACAATAAATATCATTAATAGTAGCTGTAAACATTTCAGCTTATTGTGTGATGTGTTCGTTTTAAATAAAGAAAATAGAGAAGCCTTTTATGCTATCCATTTTTCCATAACTCGATTATCATATGGGGTTACAACGTGTTAATTTCTGTAATGTTCAACAGATTGCCAAGAAAGTTAGTATGTGCGTGAAGGATATTCGATCATAGAGAATATTCACAGAATATTCATTTTGGCTATACGTTAACTATTCATTACAACAAATATAACACGCACGTGTAAAGTAACATTCTTATTATAAGGTTCAAGTGATTTGTTTTTGATTCTTCGAATTGAATGCACTAACTAATCTTTTAACTTGAAACCACGTTTTAAAAAAAAATCTTATGCATTTCACAGTTTATTTATAGAATACGGTACGTTTCTTAGAAGTGTAGAATACAAAATTTCTTAGAATACAAAATCTAAGTTACTTAGTAAACTAAACAACAATGCAGTAATAGTGCTTAGGGGCCATGTAGTGTAAAGCAGTATTTTAGGACGAGAAGAGAAAGTAGATACACTTAGTATTAAAATCCTTAATTTAAATGTAATCTTTTAAATTATAAATAAAACTTTAATAACCAAAATTACCTGAACGAAGAGCGCAGAAGCGCAGATGAGAAGAGCTTTGGCTGCCATTTTGTTTAAACAAGTGAAAACACTAGAATAATGTTGAGCGTTCAAATTACCTATTTTATACTAAAAAATAAAAATCATTACCACATAAATAGTATTTTTAGATTAATTCTTATCAGTTATGTTACAAAACTATTATAATTTCACCACAAACCTACTTACCTATATAATGAAATTGTATTTCGTAATTTTTGATAAAATTATTAAGTAATATAAACAGGCTACAGTACTCTTCAGTCAATACTAACACGAACTATAAAAGAGCATAATTGTACAGGGAATAATCATTCTAGATTCAGCAGAACTATTGAAATCAATATGTCTACCTTCGCTTTCTTATTCCTCTGCATCCAGGCTTGCCTGGTCCAGGTAAGAGATTGTTGCTAATCATAAACATTCTATAAGAATTTCCCAGTTTTTGTTTTCAAATGAACTTTATTGTTATGTTACCCGTTTTATATATTGATTCCATCCTTTATACAATCATTGCCAAACTTGTTGACTGCTAACAATATGGGTATTATAGGTGGTAAAGCTTTGCTATAGCTATTACTGGTTTTAATCTCATCTGGGTTAGTACCACCCTTTTACAGAAAACCGACGTAAAGTAACAGTGCTTGCATTGTTGCATTTCGTTCGGTCAGTGAAAGCGCCGGAAGCCTACCTTACTTACGATTCTCTTATTTTTTATACACAATTAATTGACAAATTGTTGAATAATGCACAATATAATGTTTATTTCCATTACTCGAAGAAATATATTAATTAGAAAATTTTCTACCATTCGTTCAATTCATTAGTTATTTGTGCATTTCTTTTTATTGTTCTCAAACGTTAATAATTCATTAACCAATAAATTTATACGTAAATAAACAATAATAAACTGTTGACGGTAATCCGTTCAAACCCAGTATTGTACAATACAAAATTGTATAGATTTAAGACAGAAAGAAAAGATGAGGTTAAATGAATAGATTCATACTATATTTCTCTTTGGTTAGAATGTGTTTGGTGCCTGCGGCTGCAAAGGTCTCGGCTACGGTGCTCTCGGCTACGACGGACTTGGCTATGGTGGTCTCGGCTACGAAGGAATCGGTTACGGAGCTGGTTGGGCTGGTACCGGTTGTGGATCTTACGGAGGCGAAGGCATCGGTAATGTTGCTGTAGCCGGTGAGCTCCCCGTTGCTGGTACTACCGCAGTCGGTGGACAGGTCCCCATCATCGGCGCTGTTGAGTTCGGTGGTACCGCTGGTGCCGCTGGCAGTGTCTCCATCGCTGGACGCTGCCTCGGCTGCGGTTGCGGTTGCGGCTCTGGCTACGCTTATTAAAATCGGAAACGACAATTTTCTAACATGAAATAAAAATAGTATTAATTTTCTAATGGTGTTGTTCTATTCTGTTTTCCATGACAACTTATTGATAAATCGTGTTATATTAATACAGAACAGACTATATACTTTAAAATATATCGATTATTACATATTAACGCCACCGCATTCGCCGATCACTGCAGTTGCCAGCTCGCGCTGTCTTTGTTTTGTAAGTCTAACCAAACCTTAGAGAACCGAGACAAAACTGTTTACAGATACTCTTCATTCAGATACTTCAGAGATACTATATATTGTAGATATGAATTTCCATCAGATAATTGGTAATGGTAATAATGGCACGAGCACGCGTAGAGCCGTTATGGTGTCACAGTGACGCTAGAGCGCGAGGAAACAGCCACGAGAAACGTGGTATATTTGTATCGAGGCGGATTGGTCTAGAAATATTTCTGAATTACAGTTCACAGTTTCAAAGGGTCACAAGGTGTCCAATTTAAGAATATAAAATTGATCTAAGTAACTTATATATCAGTTCTTCCTTTATAGAAAAAAAAAAACATAACAAATAGGTTAAGAAATATGGTTAAAGGCTGCATAAAGCGTTTTTACCGTCAAAAGTCGATTATAAAGTTAATACTGCTAGGTTCCCATCGACAAAATTGAAATGCAAAATTAATATATTACTGCTTGGATTTTGTAAGGCATCCTTTTGGAAGAAAGTTGGTGTCGAGACATTATTTAAAAATTTATTAGAAAAACAATGATTAGGGTATTTTACTAGAAAAATTACCTTTAATATACCGTTATTAGATGTTTATCGCATTTACCTATAGGAAACTGAAAGATTAGTTTAAACACATTTAAATCTCATTTCGAAGAGCCCCCATGCAATAACGCTAAGCAAAACTGTCGTTGGGTAATCCATTTTAGCAGGACGAACATTCAACCGACAAAATAAATTTAAACCAATGGAATGTGAAAACGCCACCCACCTTAAGTTTGAAAAATAACACAGTCATCGAGAAGAATGAATAAGAGACTCAATTCCGAATATCTTATGGGAGACGGTGCTTATATTTTTTCATTAAATATAGTTTTTGAAGACTTTAAATGCAAAGTCGTCTGTTAGTTGAAAATCACCCTTACTCCATCTACCGTCAGAAGAATAGACATCAAATCATCCTTACTATTATGGAAAAGCATAAAGTGTGGAGATAAGGAGAACTATTTCTGTGTATGAAAAAGTGCCTGAAAAATGCGTTAAAATCAAGTGGCACTATAGTGGGAGTAGACGCAATGGTAGTAGACAGCTCCTGCTCACCGGCCCTTAGGTGTGAATAGGCACCATGGAGTTTAAGTCCTTGCAAGTCAGACCTAACTCACCCTCAGCTGCCCTGCTAGGGTGGGTATCCGAAGAGATTTCTCCATGTAAAAAAAGGTGCCACTATAGTAGCAATAATCAAGTAGCTAGCTTTAAATTTAGTCAAATTTACATTGTTGCGTTACAAGGCAACAGCTTAAGCCCAGGTGTCTCATGTACCGTTGAGTTAGTCGTTAAATAAAATTAGGCAAGTGCCTTAAGCGGTCTCTTTCGTAGTCAGTTGAAGTTGTAAAGGCCTGTGATGCTAATAACTTAGTTGATTTAAAAAAAAAAGTAGCAACAGGGTTCTATTTTGTTCAATTATTTCAAAGAGAATTATTTTTCGAGGTGGTAGAGCCTGAAGCTATAACTGGCTTCAGTATGAATGGGTCGGTTCGCTTGAGTTAGAATCACCCTCTCACAGAAAACCGATGTGAGGTCACAGTGCTTGCACTGTTGCTTTTCGTTCGGTCAGTGAGAGCGCCGGAATATCACGTGGTATCTGTTCGTTTACCATCTATGACATAAAAAAAAGTATCGGTTTGTTTGTTTGCTTGTTTGGCGCCGACTCAAAATTTCTTAGGTATACTTACATTAGTTTAAGAACTTAGTTATTAAGATGAATAACGTAAAAGGTTTATTATTTTTTGCTTTTCAGTTTTTTCGGCGGTTTAATTTTTTGTTAAAAAAAATTTTGTTTATAATTTTTTGTGGCTATGATCTTACTAATTACTACAAGCTTAATTTATTTGTAATACACAACTCAGAAGTTGAATTATAAATCATGCCCGTTTTTCTTACCCTTGGGGTTGATTTTTTCTTGTTTACATGTAAATGGGACCAACTTCGGAGTATACCCTTTCCAATAAAAAAAGAATTATTAAAATTGGACTATACTGTAAAAAGTTATGCGTGATCATACATAAAAAAATATATATATACGCGACGAATTGAGAACCTCCTCCGTTTTTTTCGTCGGTTAAAAAGCATTCTTCGATATCATATATTTAGGATATAAAAATATTGTGTCACGGTGCTTATAATCGAACTCCTCCGAAACGGTTGTAACGATTATGAAATTTTAAATTAATATTTGTTAGGTATAAGAATAGGTCGTAAATAGTAAACCAGTAATAGAGCTTCAGCGTGACTCTACAACCTACTTTAAAAAATGTCAACAATCTTGCTCGTATGTTGTAAATCCCTGGTGATATAATTGACATTCATATCCGATTGAATCCATACGTTATTTCTAACACTCCGAATAGAGAAACGCATTTTTCTATTGCGCGTATTTTTTTACTATGTAACATCTTACAGTATAAGTCCTATACTTCGATTTAAGGATTGCACGAAACGTGACATGGCTGCATTCAATATCCCAAGCAGGAAGGAGATTGCACTGGACCGTGCTAAATGGTGTCGCCTAACCACGAAGGCCAATCAAAGGACGACACGACCTGGTTTCGGCAATTGGAAGAAAAATGCATGAGGCGTCACGAGCAGGCCTTCTACCCCCGTCCACCTCGGGGTACAGAAGTACATACTTGCCGAATTTGCGGCTGAGCGTTTCGTTCGCGGTCTTGTCAGTCATTTACGAAAGTGCCGCCAGAAAGCTACTTAAATCATCTGTTACAGATGAAAAGGCCTAATGATGACAATATATATATATATATATATATTGAAAAAAGTCAACAATGATTTGAATAAATACTCATTGAAATTAAATTTTAAAAGAACACTGTTTTACATTTTCAATAAACATTTTAGACACCAAAAGCGGATTTATACGAAAACAAAATATAACACAAATACAAATATCAATACGAAAACACATATCAACAATTAAATAACTCAAGTAACACTATTAATCATAAAAACTCAGAGAAATATAAATAACAATGTGAATCGGAAAGAACTCGCACTATACAAGAACAATTACTCAACACAAACCTTCAAGAGTCGTCTACCAAGCAAGAATGTTTCCCATGACGTTTTTTTTTTTTTCGAACTGACTACGTTATTGACCTGGCAAGGTCTTAACAGCTTCACCGGTCTGCTAAGGCGAGCGCTTAAGGCACTCAGCCGATTTTATTTTTGGCAACTAGCTCAAGGGTGCACGGCACACCTCGGCTTGGCTGTTGCCTGTTTCATGCAATCCGCAACCTATCTTAGTTAACCTAGCTAACCAACTATTCATGTGTATGAGTTGGTGAGACGTATATGTGTACCAGGCATATACACCTCATTAACTCTTACATATATTTCATATCGAAAATTTTCTAACTATTCAGTTCGGTGAGGGAAAAAACCCTTCCACTTTCAAGTGTAAGCGTGTGAGCGTGCACGTGCGTGGAGGTGATAGTGTAGTGTTGTAGCAGTGATGTTAATTTTTTGTGTTTCTCTGTATCGCGCTGGAACTTTCACCACTCCCTTTATAGCAATTCTACTAATGTACGATCAGCTGAGATCAGCCGATAAGTTCAACCAATCGCTTCGAGATCACCCGATATGTA
>JACEII010002656.1:0-11390 GCA_014332785.1 Antheraea mylitta | reverse complement strand
ACCCATCCCAACAAGAGTCGTCTCTCCTGTGCGACTTTTTTAGCTGCAGTAACTGGACACCGCACCCATGCAGTGCTGGCTCCATAAGGGGCCCGGCGCAACTCACCCACTTTCACTTGGTCTGCCGAACAGCCTCCCTTCTGGGCAATGGCGACCGCTACCTCCTCTTTGGTCACAGAGTCGTCCAGACCCGAGACGCGCAGCTCCGCGCACTTTGTGGGTCTGGAGACCTGCACCATTCCTTCGCCTAAATTCTCCGCGAAGATGGCCCTCAACTTTTCGGCTAGTTGGTCAGCCTTTGGAGCGCTAGTGGTGCCTGGCACTTCTAGTTTCCTGGCCCCAGTGGCAGTTTCCCTAATCTTGACGAACGGAATGTCAAGACTGGGCAGGTCCACTTTGCTCTTTGCCAGAGACACCACCGTTTTGTAGTCCACCCCATTACTTGGTGCGGCAGACTGCAGCGTCAATACCACCGCCGATGAGCGTGGAACCGCTAACTTCGCAGGAGTGACCTTTTTTGACGGTGCACTGACCTGGGTCACTCGTTTGTTTGTGGTCCGCTTCACCACCGTGGACCAAGAACTCGTCGCGACTGGCACCGGGACCGACGCAGCTCGCTGCTGAGCGTGGGCCTCCGCTTCTTTGGCTGCCAGCGACTTCTTCTTGCCTTTCTTTTTCTTCCCCGGTGCCACGACCGCCGGAGGTTTGGAACGCACTGCAGGCGGCACTTCAGCAGCACTTGCCGCCAGAGATGCTGCCCTCTTATCCGCTTCCAACGGAGGCCGAAGCCGCTTCTCTGGGAGAAGTCTGTCGTTGAGGGCTTCAAACCGCGCCTTCATAATGTCACCCATAGTGTGCAGCATCCCCTGCATGACTTCCTGCAGCTTCTCCTCAGTTACGACGTTAGAGGGCTGTTCCTGTCTCTCCCTCTGCCGTCGTTGAGGTAGCGGCGGAAACTCCTCTAGCGCTGCTCGCTTTCGAGCCGGGAGAGAGTCAGAGCTTTCCATCTCGACTGGCACTGGGGTCGGGCTAGGCCCACCTGTAGCTGCAGGGCCAAGGACTTGGGCTCTGAGTAGGTCCGCCCTGAGCTCCGCGATCTCTTTTCGGAGCTCACTTAGCTCTGCAGTCTGCCTGGCCTCACGCGCCTTTAAGTCCGCGTAGGCCTCTTGGAGCTTAAGTAGCTCCTCAGAAGCCGGTCGCCTTGCGAAAACTTTGGCTGCCTCCGCGATGGATGCAGCTGCCTCATTTAGAGCGCCACGCATGGGCCCTTGGAGGTTCCTCGATTTCTGGAGGACCTGAAAGATGATATCTACGTCACCCAGGATTATATTTTGTAATTCGACGGCAGGCTGCTCTTCCAGCCGCGGTACACTTAATTTTTTGGCTGCACGGTGTAGCCTGGCTCTTGCTCTCAAGTCAGCCACCTCCTCCTCCGCCTGGAGTTGAAGCTCTTGTCGTCTCGCTTCTATGAGGGAGAGCTTAGCCGCTGCAATGCCAACATAATCTCCAGTTGTTGGAGGACGACCCCTTTTCTTATAGACTTTGCCTGGTTTTACGGTCGGAGTCGGACATTCCGCCTCCGAGCCCTCCGATAGGCACATCTCCATATCGGTGTCGTCCACCTTACGGAAAAATTTGCTGAGGTAAGGGGACTCCCTACCATCAGCCGATCCCACCGTCACAAGTGTCGCTCCACTGTGCTCACTTGATATCGAGAGGCGGTCCAGGGATGGAGCCCTCTCCAAAACTACTCGTGGCAAATATTTTGCCATATCCGTCATGCAAGCCGAGGTCGTTTTGTCGGATGCAACACCAGCCAAATCACTCGCAGAATCAGTGTCCATAGTTCTTGCCGAAGTCGTCGTTAAATCCGCATCACGCAACACTTTGCCCCCCCCAGAAGACGCGGGGCAGCCTGAGCCGGAAGGCTCAGAGAGGGATTCTCCGGTGCCATAGACACCGGTACCCTCCTGGGGTAGTTCCATGTTAAATGTTGCACTCTCCATGTTTGCTACAGATCGGGTAATCCGTTTTCCTGCTTGGGTNTTATCTTTTAGGAACAACTTCGGTTTTATTTTAAATATATTTAAGGATTCAATTTCCCTTAATTCTTAAGTAATTAAATTTGAAAGCGTTATCGACAGTTTTATGTATTTTTCTAATTTTGTTTTTGAAATTACTTATAGAGTAAATTAAGAATTATAGATTCCTGAATTGATGGCTTAGTTAACATGTCCGGATGGCGCATCGATCGAGTTGGGTTTGAAATTGTGCGAATAATTCATCATCATCATCATGGTAGCAACATTCTTTTTTTTCGAAATGTTATCGACCTGACATCCCTTTACCGTTTCGCCAGACTACTAAGGCCAGCGCTTAAAGCAATTAACCGATTTTATTTGACTTTCGCTTCAAGAATGCAAGACACACCTCAGCATGACATGTTGCCTTGTTACGCAACATCGCGAATCTAACTAAGCTTTTTTTTTTTTTTTTTTTTTTTTTATAGAGGGGAAAATGCTGCGTGGGATACGCCTCACGTTGCCGGGGGACAACGTGAGGGTTATGTCGGACTCCTACCGACTAAAAACCCCTCTGCCGCCTTTGCGCGTATGTGATCCAGGGCCGAGGGTTGGCGATAAGCACGTGCTCCTCCAAACCCTGGTCACGCGCTTGGGTCCCCGTGGATGTTCAAACGGGGAACCCGCATCTCGAGAGAGGGAATTCCTCCCTCCTGCTTCAAATTGAAGCGGCGGCCGAAACCGTGCTTCGCGTCACGGGCCTTCATTCCTCGGCAACGGTCGTCCCCGCGTCCGTCGCCTGAAGGCTAATTAGGGAGGCATTCGGTGAGGTGCATTTGCAACTCTCCTCCGTCCACGGCCGACTCTCCGGCGTCGAATCGCTGGGGCGTCTGCCTGCCTCTCTCTAAGCCTTTCGGCTTCCTCTTTTTGAAGGAGGACGGTCTCGCAGAAAGCGAGTACTGCTTTCCATGACCTCTCACTGTCGATCATGGACCTAACCAAGGCCGGCAGTGAGAGGTCATTCCCCACTACCGCCGCTAACTCGCTACGTTCCGTAGTCCATGCCGGACACTCCTCCACGGTATGTTTCGCCGTATCCATGTCACATCCGACGCAGTGGTGACACCGCGAGTCAACCTCTTTACCGGCCGTTTGGTGCAGGTACTTACCAAAACAGCCGTGCCCAGTAAGCATCTGCACCAACCGGAAGGTGAGGGCTCCATGGATCCTGTCTACCCACTGCGTCAGAATGGGACGGATGGCGTTCACCGTGCACCGGCCAGTGCTAGGCGAAGACAGCCTATCCTTCCACCTCATAAGCACCGTTTTATACAAACGGGCCTTGTGTGCTTCCTCCTCTCTGGGTACGATGGTCTCGCCCCTTGCCAGCCTGTCTCTTCGCCAGCAGTACATGTCCGCGTACATATGGGCCAGAAGGTCCCATGGCGGGGAGCCCGCTAGTAGGCACGCCGCTTCATACGAAACCGTACGATATCCACGGATGACCCTGACGGCCATCACTCTGTGTAACTTCCGCAATACCGCAGAACCGGTGGCCGTCAGGGCGTCATACCACACCGGGGCTGCATACATCACCATGGACCTGACCACCCCCAAGTACAAGGATCGGCAGCCAGTCCCGGCACCGCCGATGTTGGGCAAGAGACCCGCCAAAACCGACGCATAACGCGTGGCGTTGGGGGCCAACCGGCTGAAGTGTTCGCCAAAGGACCAACGGCTATCAAGCGTCAGACCCAAGTACTTGAGGGTAGCACCCACCTCTATGCGTACTCCACCAACAATTAAGTGAGTACCAGAAGGAGGAGCTCTGCGGGAACCGTGGAAGAGGACTGCCTCGGACTTATTTAAATTCACCTCAAGCCCCAACGACCCTATTCTACGTATGACTTGCGCCGTACTCGCCGTCGCCAGTAGCAAGGCGTCCCTCAAAGTTTTTCCTCGCGTTGTGATGAGCGTGTCATCGGCATAACACGTAACCGTGACACCGGGCAGAAGAGCGCCCCGCAGCACCCAATCATAGCCGATGTTCAACAGGAGTGGTCCGAGAACCGACCCCTGTGGGACACCGCATGTCATCTCCTTCATGAACGTGGTGCCATCCTGCCCAGCGCACGTCACGTGTCTGTCCTGTAAGTAGGACGCGAGGATTCTGTGCAAGTACAAGGGTACGCCGTGGTACTTTAAGCCTTCTTTGATGCATTCCCAGGGGAGGCTATTGAAAGCATTGGCAATATCCAATGACACTGCCAATAGCACTCCACCGTGGGAAACCGCTTCCTCCGAGAGGGCCCTGACGCGTAAAATCGCATCAACCGTCGACCGACCCTCTCGGAATCCGAACTGCACCGGAGACAGGTCAGGTCCTACCCGAGTCAGGTGCTTCACCAGACGACGCGCTATGATGCGCTCAAAGAGCTTACCGGCCTCGTCAAGGAGGACAATGGGCCGGTACGCCGACGGGGAGTCCACAGGTCGGTCCGGCTTCCTCAACAAGACGAGGCGGCCTACCTTCCACTGTGGTGGAAACACACCTGAGTCTAGGCAGGAAGTAAAAAGGCGCCGGAGCCTGTCACCTAGCTGCTCCAGTGCCAGCACCCATGCACGGCCAGGAATTCCGTCAGGCCCCGGGGCAGTATTCTTCGCCCGGAGCCGTCGCACGGCCTCTGCCAATTCGGCCTCCGACACTGGAGTTACACTGTCGTGTCCAGTAGTTGAAGGCGAAGCCACAAATGGGGGTATATGGCCGGCCCTTTGTGGGAAAAGAACAGACAGTATATCCCCAATAGTTGCGGTTGGAGGCTTTGCGTGACCGGGGGAGCCCAGGGACGCAGAAAACCCAACACCATCCGGTAGGGGCGTCCCCACGGATCGCTGTCTAGAGTGTCCAACAGCTCCTGTCTTGCCTCCGTCTTGGCCTTCCTGATGGAAATCTGAAGAGTCTTTTTTGCCTGTTTGTAGGCTTCATACAATTGGGCCTCTACAGCTGCATCCCAACCATAGCGCCGTCTGCGGTGCCTGGCGTATTGGCGTCTCGCGGCGACGCATGTTACACGCAGCTGCGCAATTTCGCGAGACCACCAATACACCTGACGTCTTGTTGGATATGGTCGGACCCGAGGCATGGCGGCGTCACAGATGCGCACCATAGCATTCCGGAACCAACTGGCCTCCCCGAAAACGTCAACCATTCCGGCCGGAGGAGATGGCCAGGACTCAACCATAGAGGCCTCAGCCAACAGATCAGTATTTAATTTCTTCAGAGCCCATCTAGGAGAGTTTGTCATTTCCGTGTTAGGAACTGGAGTCGATGGTAAGGAGCCAATATCGTACCTAACGTAAAGGTGATCGGACAGCGACTCGACCTCCTCCACCACTCTCCAGCCTTGCATTCGCCGAGCGACAACAGGGGATGCAAGAGTAAGATCTACAATGGATCCGCCCTGTTGCCGGACACAAGTATTAACAGAGCCCTGGTTGATGATACAGAGGCCTGTTTCTATCATCCATTCTTCTAATGTTCTGCCACGCATGTTAGTGACGGGAGATCCCCACACCGAAGACTTAGCATTAAAATCCCCCGCCACTAACATGGGGCAGGGTAAATTCCGGGAGACAAAGGCACCGAGTCGGTCTAGGAACTCTTCAAATTCTGAGAGCGGCCTATTCGGTGAGAAGTATACACTCACTAGAATTATTTCCCCCCACTTGACTGCCACGTACCCTGTGTCCTTTGCCAGAATAGTCATAATTGGAGACCCCACAGTGTTTGCCGATATGATGGCCGCCAAACCTGAGACATCCCCAGCCCAATTATCCCTGGGAGGGACGTAGTAAGGTTCTGCGACCATCGCTATCTGTATCGACCACTCGGCCATGGTCTGGGCCAGAAGATCCTGTGCCACGGCCGAGTGGTTGATATTTACCTGCAGGCACCTATGGGCCATATTAATTAGACGGTGTTCATTTCCTCTTCATCCACCGGGAGAATAGCAAATCTCCCAGAGGTACCGGGTACGGTTTCGATTGTTGCGGCTTTAGGCGGCTGTGACTGAGCAACCGTCTTGCCTCGCTTCTTTGGTGAGGGAGCGCACCTTTTACTCCCTAGCCTGTGGTCAGCCGGACGCTTGGCTTCGGCACACAGACAACAATGTGGAGCCGCCGAACAGCCCGCAGACTTGTGTCCTACCTGGCTACATCGGTAGCATTGCTGACTTCGATCTACTTCAGCAGTGCATTTCTGGCGTATATGGCCTGTCTGCAGGCACCTATAGCATCTTGCGGTCTTAGGCTGCAGTAGTCTTACCTGCACCGCCACCCAACCAATAAGCAGCCTTCCTGCCTGGGCCAGTTTTTTCGCGGCCGCCACCGGGCAGCTAACAAAAGCGGTGCAAGTACCGTGAGGAGCGTGTTTAATTTCGCCAACTTTCACTTGGCTTACCGCGCATTCACCTTTAGATGCTACCACGGCAGCAACCTCTTCTCTGGTGACGGAATCATCAAGGCCTAAAAGTCTGATGTCCGCACATTTGGTAGGCCTAGCCAGATCTACCTTTTTCTCTCCAAAAGCCTCCGCAAACACCGCTTGTAACTGATCGGCCAACAAGTCAGCTTTATCACCAGCCGTGGTACCTGGCACCTCCAACTTCCGGGCTCCAGTGGCCGTCTGTTTAAATTTTACGTAAGGGATGCCGAGGCTAGTAAGGTCCACTTTGCTTTTGGCCACGGCTATCACCCTTCCATAATCCAGCCCTTCTTCTTGGACGGCTGTCGAAAGGGACACCACGACTGCAGACGATCTTGGAACCCTTAACTTCGCCGGTGTTAGCTTCGGCGGCGAACCCTTCTTCCCATCCTGTTTTTTCACGCCCTTCTTTACTACAGTCGTCCACAGCTCTTTGTTTGCAGCCTGTGTCGACTGAGCAAGTACCGAATGTGTCTGTGACTTGCTAGCTACAGGCGGGTGAGCAGTGTTCTTCTTCTTTTTCCCCTGCTTTTTATTAGCCCGCTTGTTCTGTGTTGCCGCCGCTTCTGGGGCAGGTAATTTAGACGGCCCCGATGTGGAGGCTACAGCACCAGACGCCATTTTTGCGGCCTTAAGATCTGCGGCTAGCTGTGGACGGACACGCTTTTCGGGCAGTAGCTGGTCTTTTATTCCTTCGAATCTAGCATCCAGTACATTTCCCATCCGTATCATCATTGCGTGCATCTCTTGCTGCAAGCACTCCATGGTGACCACCCCCTGTGCAGGGGGCAGTGACATTACACGCGGCTGTGGTAAGGCAGGGAACTCCTCCTGCGCCATCTTTTGTCTCTTCCGAGACGAGACAGGTTCCGGGCACTCCGTCGCACCTTGCACAACAACAGGACTATCACCGCATATATAAGGCGCAGGACCCTGAACGCGCATATACGCGAACTCTGCTTTGAGCTCCGCCATCTCTTTACGGAGCTCGTTTAGTTCGGCCGTCTGTCTAGCCTCACGCGCTTGTAGATCCTGGTAGGCCTCTTGCAATTTTATAAGCTCCTCAGATGCTGATCGCTTCGTTATCACTTTTACAGCGTCTGCTATGGACGCAGCAGCTCTGTTGAGGGCACCTTTTAGTGGTCCCTGTAAGTTAGTCGATTTCTGGGCTACTGTGAGGATGACGTCCACGTCGCCCAGAATCCTCTTATTGAGATCAACGATCAGCTGCTCTTCAGACCGCCTGCTGTCTATCTTCTTTGCAGCCCGGTCGAGTCTCGCTCTTGCGTCGACATCTAATATTTCCTCAGCAGCTTTAAGCTGAAGCTCTTCCCTCTTCAAACGATTGAGCTCAGCTTGTGCCGCTGCTAAGCCGCTGTATTCACCCGTTGTTTTTGGGCGACCCCTCGGTTTCTTCTCCTTGCGCCATTGATCTATAGGCTTCTTCGTTGCTGGGGCTTCAGATTTTGATGCCGAGTCCGCTGACAATCTTACCTCCATGTCAGCATCTTCAACTCTTTGGTAGAACCTGCTCAGGCAGGGGGAGCCCTTGCCTTCAGCAGATTCCACCGAAATCATGGTTGTACAGCTATGCCCACTCGACGTTGAAAGTCTGTCAAGAGAGGCAGCCCTCTCCATAACTACGAAAGGCAGAGCTTTGCCGCCCGAGGATATTGTGTCGGGTACAACGACATCCAAGTCACGTGCAAAATCGGCATCCGTTTGGTTCGCCAGGGTCTTTCTTCTAGATTTACGCAGAATTTTGCCCCCCCCAGAAGACGTGGGGCAGCCTGAGCCCGAGGGCCCAGGTAGGGATTCTCCGATGCCGAAGGCATCGGTACCCTCCTGGGGTAATATTATTTTAAATTTTGCGTGTTCCATCATGTTTCTGTCATCAGAAGTCCGTATTAATGCATGGGTCGTCGCGTTATCATGATCGGGTATCCATTTCGTCGCCAGGGTCTGTGTTTTGAGATCGAACTCACGTACAAATTTGCCCCCCCCAGAGAACGCGGGGCAGCCTGGGCTCGAGAGCCCAGGGAGGGATTCTCCGGCAGAGCCGGTACCCTCCTGGGGTAGTTCAGTTTGATTTGTACTATCCATGGTTGTTGGAGATCGGAATCCGTTAAGCATGCCAAGGTCATCATGTCAGGAGGAATCGGTGTCCTTGTAACAAGCCAAGGTCGTGCCAGAGATCAGCCGCCGGTCAATGGGGACCGACGTTGCCCAGGGTGCGCCACATGGAGGCTCTCTGACCTGCACCCCTTTTTTGCGACACCTTAGTACAAGAGCCGGCAACGTTGAAAGAACAAGAATTTTAGAATACCTGGTTCTTTAATATATCAATTCTTTAATATATCAATATATATTTTTTTGTATCATAGGAGGCAAACGAACAGGTGGGTCACGTGATATTAAGTGACCACCACCCTCTATATACACTAGCAACACCGGGGTGTCGTAGATGCGTTGCCAACCTGTATATTGGAGGAGGGTAAGGGAAGGCTAAGGAGAAAAGGAGAAGAGAGGTGAGCCTCCGGCGCTCTTACTGACCAAACGAAACACTACGATACAAGCACTGTTATTTCACGTTGGTTTTCTGTGAGAGGTTGGTATTAGCCCGAAAGGACACTTGGTAGCTGGTTAACGTTATATTTTTAAGGCGCATTTTGATTTAATTAATTTTGATTTATGAATAGGTTTAGGAATATCTTTTTTCAGTAACTTTTAAACACAATTAAAAGCATGAATTTATCACAGTCAGACACATTTTTCTATAAACAAACATATATATACCCGCTGATATATTTAATAAATAAAAATGATAAATTTCAAACCAATTATTTTTTTTAGCAAAGAACAAATTTCATTTTTTTAAACATTATTGATATTAAGATTTCACCATATACAATGAAACAACGATAAACGTAAATGTATGACTTGGGATTGACGCCATCTTAAATATATGCGTCGATTATCAGGCTATACGAAACCGAAATACCTTGGGCCGGCAAGGTGAAATATCTCGGCGTCACTTTAGATAAACACTTAAATTTCGATTCACACACATACAGAGTGCGAAATAAAGCCGTTATGGTCTTGGATCGTCTCTATCGTTTGCTTTGTCATTAGAGTAAAATGTCCTCCAGACATAAACTCACTTTATATGAAACTTGCATCCGTCCGATTATGACGTACAGTTGTTCGGTCTTTGCACATGCGCAAAATCGTATTCAAAAGTTGCAGGTTCTCCAGAACCGAGCCCTACGTAAAATCACCGGTGCCCCATGATACGTCCGGAATAAGGATCTCCACGGGGACCTGGAGATGCCTTCTGACTGGGCGTATATAAAATCACTCACACGTAGTTATTTCGAATAAGCCGCGAATCATCCCAGCCCTTTAGTGGTATCCGCCGCGAACTATGAACCCGTACCCAACGCTGCGCAGTATAGGAGACGACCGCGTCACATTTTACCGACCCTCCTGATTTAATCACGTCAGCGAAAGATCAGTACCAGCCTATCTCTTCAAACAAAGCGTGTTCACGCCCACGCCCGCATAACCACAGATCACGCCGCCGTGGTCTGGGGATAAATTTCGCTCCCGCACACCAGATTATGCCCAGCTCGGCAATGGCTCAAACCTAAGTCCGTTCCCTCGGTGGGGAGCCCTTGAATACTCTGCTCACGCGATACATTGCCACAAAACTTTACATCAATGCTACAATATCACACACATCACCTATATACACGTGCACGCCTACACGCTTACACGCTGTTTTTCTTTTTCAGAGAAATAGACGACAAAGAGTTCTACCCTTATTTTTCTCCATCCTATCCTATCTTATATACTTAAGAGAAATTTTTCCGATACATAATACATACAGGAGTTGTTGAGGCAGGCATGCTTGGTACACATGCATTTTTCAATAACTTATATACGTATATCTAGATAGCTTAGCTTAGGTTAGCTCAGATAGGTCGCGATTTTTGCACAAAACAGGCAACAGCCCAAGCCGAGGTGTGTCGTGCACACTTGAGTTGGTCGCCCAAACATCCCAAGTCGGTTGAGTGCTTTCAGCGCTCGCCTCAATAGTTCGACGAAGCTGTAAAGACCATTCCAGGTCAACAGCGTTTACATCTCGAAAAAAAAAATGCGTCGATAACATACGCTGCCACAATTATCGCATCTTTATCGTGCAGCCAGTAGTACTGCACTAAACTATACCTATAGCTATATTCTATACACATATTATTTTTATAGCAATAAATCGGTCTAAATATTGAGTTAATAACTGAATTTGTGAGAAAGATGAAATTTGTACTTATTTATATCTAAATATAATAATAATAAAATCCTGCTATTCTAGCATGGGTTAAGATTACTTTTATTTTTATTTCCAAAAAATAGCATCAAGCACATTATTGTCAATACCATAAATGTCTTTCAATAATAATTCCATTTTAATAACGTTTCAAAGTTAGTGAAAAAATACATCCTAAATTTTAAAAATCAATATTTTTGTCTGTAAAGGTACGACATACAAAAATAAACGCAACTCTTACCAGCAGCCCGTTGTTCGGATGAATGTAATATATAAAACTGGCTTGATTGATTCTTTCCGGTATGGCCTTTGCCTATGTAGGTATTTTCGCCAATATCAAGTGTGACAAATACACGATATAAATTTAATGCCAAATATTTAGTGTAACAATTTAGAATAATCTATAATAGAAACATATCAACATGGATAAATTACCAAAAGGTGATAGGTACTATGTTGTGAGTGGTACAGAGATTATTTATAAAAATAAATTGGAAATATATTTAAAATACGTTTTCGAAACAGTTTATAACTCTTAGACAATAGTTTCAAGCAAGTG
>JACEII010002592.1:0-10594 GCA_014332785.1 Antheraea mylitta | reverse complement strand
AATTCTTCTAATAATAAATATATAATTAATCAAATAAATCTTTTTTTAAAAAGGGATTTTTTAAGATCCCTATAACAGTACGCAATGGCGGACTTAATGCCGAAAGCATTCTCTACCAGTCAACCGTTAGGTGATGCAGAGGTAAATGTTGGTAGGTGCGAAAGGTGAGGTTTTTATAAAATTATATTTAACCTATTTAATATCTTTTAGATCACTATGGATGTAAACAATGACCGTGTTATTACAAAAAAGTTAATAACGTATTGAATACTTGCCTTATAAAAGTTTAGGTACTTACGTATTAAATGCACCGCGTTCATCGAACGTTCGACATCTTGCTCTTTTATCTCTGTTTGGTTTGGTTTGACTGGGTGAGACGTGTGAAAAAGAATAACACGAGCTTGCCGCGGCAGCGGTCGACTAGTGCAGTGAATTTAATACGAAAGTATCCAAATTTTAATTAAGCAAGTATTCAATACATATTTAACTTTTTTGTAATAACGCGGTAATTTTTTTATTTTACTTATTTGTAACAAATGTTAAACGTAAGTCTTATTATGCACTCCTTCATGTGAACTTTAATTATGTTTAATCTCACGCTCCTTAGTACGCATGAAAAGGGTTCAAATGTTTTTCTTCACGTATTTATATTGTTTACGTATATTTATAGGCAAATTTATATGTAATGAGGAATTATTAAATTCCGTTTATAGTGAGATATAAAGAGCGATACACGTGAATTGATAACACTAGCATATAATTTTACCTCTATACGAAATATTGTGAGGTGTGACTGATCTGATGAGACCGCATGTTCAGATATCTCACTCCGTCCAGAATAAAGTCCCACCAGCCGGCTACAGTCGGCCACCGCGCGAACAATTTGTGAACATTACGATTTGACACAGTCCGCTTTGAACTAAACGTTTATCGCTTAACTGGGTACATGCGGCTTACAGGCCGAATAACTTTACATTTATTACAATACCTAACAACTAATATCAAAATTTAACTACCACGATTCAAACCAAGTTTGAACAGACAGGTATATTAGATAAATATCACATATAAGTCCATCAATAGGTAGATACTACAAATTGCATATACTTTAAACTCTACAATGATAGTTCAAGTACTATAAACAGGGTTAATTCCTGTCTCAGTTAGATTATACTCTACAACAAGAATATCTCAGTGGTATTGATAAGGCACCGTAATCCAGCAGAAAATCAATTAGCAAACAGCTGTTCTCGTAACTCGACCAAGACCCAGCTCGATCCGACCGTCCTCATTAACAGTATTCAAACAAAGCATTACAATAAAAAGGCAATAAACAATAAATTATATTTGGGAACAACCTTTGCGTAGTGTCACCTCACTTTTCTAATACCACAGACTAAATCTTAACAGTCTCTAAATATAGAATTTCGACTCAAGCTCCACAAACCAACGCAACACAATACCTATTTCGTAAAATAACGTCAGTGACACTTAATCGATTTTGGTTACTTAGCACAAACATAGTTTCCTAAAAAAAACACTAATTCGTGAGAAAAAATAGAAGATATAAGAGGACTGATCTGAATTTGCAACATCTCTTTAGTTTACATCTCTTTAGGGGCAAAAAGCCCCTACTAATTAGATTACTACAATACTTCTTTTCATATGCTTCATGCTTCAATCATAAGTTGGCGGGTGCTGATACAATATTATAAGCACACCGTATGCCTTTGTGTATATCTTAATAAACGCCAATCTTATTAAAATAATTAAGAAATTACTTCTAAATATGACGGCAGAGGTATTGCAAGCGGAAAAATATCATTAATGCGACCGTGCGACTACATCGTAGTAACGAAAGCCCACCACCTTAAGCCGTTTCTGGTTGGTCATTCAAGAAGCGGGAATTCGGTTCTCACTAACAAACTCAATTTATTCGCTTATTCCAATTCATAAACTACATAAACAGATACCGAGTAGAACCCGTTTCCAGTAATAGCAACATTAAACAGTTCATTGACTTCGTAGTGCATATCTGCCTATGTGTAGATTTCACAGTGACTGCAGATTTTATTACCGCGGAAATTAATCTCTAAAGAGAAATCCATTGAAACCATTACTATCTTTCACGTATTTTTTAGCTGTTTTAGTATTTAACTACATTCTCATCTTCATGTTCAATGACGACGTGGTCGAAGACGCTAAATAAGTTAAACCTGGCTCTCAAGTGCCGGAACACACCAACAGGTTCTTGGCGACAGATTTTCAACTAGAGCATTTTCACAGTTTCACCAAACTATTGAGGCGAGCGCTGAAAGCACTCAGTCGATTTGGGATGTTTGGGCGACTAACTCAAGGGTGCACGGCACACCTCGGCTTGGGCTGTCGCCTGTTTTGTGCAAAATGCGGGACCTATCTGAGCTAACCTAAGCTAAGCTATCTGGATATACGTATATGAGTTATTGAAACATGAATGTGTACCAAGCATGCGTACCTCAACAACTCCTATATGTATTTTGTGTCGGATAAATTCCTCTAAACTATATAGGATATTATTTTATTTCTCTGAAAAAGAGACACAGCGTGTAAGCGTGTAGGCGTGCACGTGCGTATAGGTGCTATGTGTAATGTTGTAGCAGTGATGTAAGGTTTTGTATCACTGTATCGCGCAAGCAGGGTACTCAAGGGCTCCACGCCGAGGGAACGGACCTAGGCCTGAATCGCTGCCAAGGGGGGCCTAATCTGGTGTGCGGGAGCGAAATTTACCCCCAGACCACGGCGACGTGATCTGTGGTTACGCGGGCGTGGGCGTGAACACGCTCTGTTTGGAGAGACAGGCTGGTACTGATCGTTCGCTGCCGTTATTTTATCGGGAGGATCGGTGAAAATATGTCGCGGTCGTCTTTTGTAACGCGGAACGATTGGTACGGTTTCGTAATTCGAGGCGGATACCACTAACTGACTGGGATAATTCGCGGCTTTTTCAAAATATCTAGTAGTTAATGATTTTACGTACGTCCAGATAGTAGGCATCTCCAGGCCCCTGTGGAGACCCTCATTCCTAACGTACGATGGGGCACCGGTGGCTCTACGTAAGAATCGGTTTTGAATTACTTGTAATCTATCGAAATTATATTGAGACATGTGTGCAAAAACGAGTGAACTATATGTTAGAATAGGACGAATACACTTATATAACGTAAGCTTATGTCTGATGGACATCCTATTCTTGTGACAAATTATCGAATGTAACCGACCCATGACCATAGCGGCCCTGTTTCTGACTATTTCTGTGTGTTGTTTAAACGTGAGGCGTTTATCCAACGTGACTCCTAGGTATTTAACCTGATTGGCCCAAGGAATCTATGTACCGTACAATTTAATAGGCGCGAGTTTGCGTTCGTGCTTATTGGATATCTGGTCTAAAAATATCGCGGCGCTTTTATCGGGATTTACTTCTATACGCCATCGAATAAACCAATCACCGAGTGTGCTAACGGCTTTTTCGATGCGTGTCTTAAGAACTTTCGGATGTCAACCAGAAACGTAGAGGACTGTATCGTCAGCATAACAACCTACCTCTACTTCCGGAAGCTGAGGTAGGTCACTGACGAACAGATTAAAGAGTGTGGGTGCCAGAATGGATCCTTGAGGCACACCCGAGCGTATCGGGTAGGATGAGGATAATTCCCCTTCCACTCTATAGCGGAAGGACCTATCGGTTAGATAGTCGCGTAATATGTGAACTAACCTATCGGAGATACGAAACTGAATCAATTTATGTATGAGCCCTGAATGCCATACCTTATCGAAAGCCTTCGCGACATCGAAAAAGACTGCTATTGAGCGTTTCGATTTAGGATTAGTCGGAAACGGATCAGGATCCGGATCTGCATTAAATTTCGAGAAAATGTACTCCGTGAGGCGGTGCACTTGATTCGTACAAGAGTGTTCGGCTCGAAATCCGAACTGCTCAGGCGCATCAACAGCCTAACTCCTCACTTTAAATTGTAATATATGACTTGATAATAAAGTAAAGAGTAGCACCACCTAGTGCGGAGTTATAGTAAAATGATACTTCATTCGTGTCTTTCATGATATTGATATGATATAAATTTATACATCTACATGTCGCGACTTTCATAGTAATTTATCAAACTCTATCGGAGTATATCGATTTCAGAAATATCAACACCCATATTTATATTATAAATTGAATAATAATTACTTACGTATTTTATTCTTAACAATTTTAATTATTGCCATGTTAACAGCATTTCATTTAGTGTGTATTTTAGAAGCTTTCACAGATTTCAATTTACGAGTATTATAAAAGTAGTTTGTGGGATGACTCACAAAACTTGTTTGACTTTTGTTGTTTACAGGAAATGAAAATATACCATAGTTATTTATATATCAAATACTAGCCTTCGCCCGCGACTTCGTTCGCGTGGAATATATACACTAACACGCAGTTCTAAAAAGGAAAAAACATCCCGATTTTGAAACATTTTCATCTGTGCTCCACTTCTATTGGTCTTAGCGTGGTAATGTATAACCTATAGCCATTCTCGATTAATGAGCTACATAACACTGAAAGAATTATTCAGATCAGATCAGATCAGTAGTTCCTGAGATTACCCTCTACAACGTCACAAACTCACAAACTTTACCTCTTGTTAATATGAGTATAGATCACATAGACAGATACTTCAAGATAAACCTTTTACAAGATGCCAGTTGGGAGTTTTTGGCGGGATCTTAGTCTGTCATGTAGTGGATTTTATATTTTATTCATAATCTTGTGTTATTGGACTCTATATTTTGTAAATTTGGTGGTGTTTTACGTAATATAGTTAGTTTATTGTGCATAAGTGAATTGAATGGAAAATAATACCACGGAGCATGAAATTCTGAGATGCCATAAAAACTCCCTGGAAGGTTCTAACAAGGGATCCACCATCTTGTTAGAATATTGGCTCACACGACGCTTAATATTGAAGTGATCGCACGACACTTGTAATATTATTGATTACTCGACAATGGCAGTAATAATCTGAAAGATTGATTGCCAAAAATAAAGTGAAAAAAAAAAGATGCCAGTTATGACAATTCTGATGGACTGTGAATTGAAGTGAAGCCGCTTGAATACTATTGACACATACATACTAATGTCTTTGATAAGCCGGGATGTGTCGCTCATATGATATAGTTCATCATTATTAAACATTATATCGTATTTAACACGAACGACGTCATATTTATTTGCTAATGAAACTTGTATATGACACATATTTCAGAAATATATAGAACGATAAATTCTTTTAGACTGTCCAAAATCATAACGGTTTAACAGACTGTTGGCAGCATAAGCTTTGAAAAATATCGGATCTATTACCAATTTTGAAAGTTGAAAACAATAAATGTTTTTTTTTTCGATCTGACTACGCTATTGACCTAGCAAGGTCTTAACTGCTTCACCGGACTACGTCATAAATGATGCAATGTATAATCATAACTTATTAAAATTGGTTAGTTTAAGAACATGATCAGCCATTTTGGGATCCGAGTCTTAAAAAAAACAGCCGAAGGGATTAATGTCTAATTATTTGAGAATTGTTACAAATTGGCAATGATATTCCGTCCCGGTCACACAGGTTCACACCCTCTCTATAGCGTTCCGATTGTCTAATATCAAATCTAGTTGCAATTCTCCTGCTTCTAAAAACAAACACTAAATCTTTACCTATAGTTTTGATATTTATGGCACGCTTACCGTTAGGGGCGTCTTCATCAAGATAACTAATGACATATGCATTATTAGCACGCAATGTATAATAAAATATCGAAGACATAGTTATTATACAGTCTCCAATCATTATTTTCGACAATAACAGTGATCAGCAGGCGTTATCACAAAGTGCGGACTAACAAGTCGTGAACAGAAACCCATATGTGTAAAAGCGAGAGTACATTACACTGTTCACATACAAAATCACGATACGACCAACAGATATTCATTTCATTATCGTTTCGTTTCTATAAATTGTAACATAATTCAAAATAGAAAACGGGCTTATAACAGAATAATGAATGAATTAGAACAACAACTTTTGTAAAATAGCACGACAGCATCATTTATACATTAGAGGTTGTTATTTGTTGGCGGCCGTGAACTTTGCTCAGAGATACATTCAAATATATTTTATTTCCTAATCATTTGATTACCCAATTCTCTAAACTTGTTCCGTTATTTATATCAAAAGCATTTCAATTATTTTTATTTGATTTTTAAATACCAGCTACTCATAACAGTAAAGAATCCGATTTCAATTAGCATTTTATTAACATATTTTTATATGATTGCCCTTAGCCTCTGTATACATCGACACATCGATGCTGGAGTACGGTTCACCTTCAAGACAAGGTCAGTGTGCATATTTGAAGAAGTATTAACATCGTATCAGACTGCAATAGATTCAAAATTTGAAAGCAGCCCTAGATATAAAAATATTATTCATAGTATCCACTTAGAAAGTTTAGGTCTTTTTTATAACATAGGAGGCAAACGATCAGGTGGGTCACCTTATGTTAAGTGATCACCACCGTCCATAGACACCAGCAACATAGGAGTCGCAAATGCGTTATCAGTCTGTGTTGGTGGAATAAAGTGAAGGGGAAGAGGATGGGAGCGTAGGTGGGCCTCCGGCGCTCTCTCTGACCAACGGAACGCAACAATGCAAGCACTGTTACTTTACGTCGGTTTTCTGTTCCCTACTAATTATACAAATACACAATACAAAGAATTATATTGCAAATATATTACAAATAATTATTTATTTCATTTGATTAATTTTGTAGTAATTTAGTTATTTTTCGCAGTGCTTTAATGTTTCTTTAATATTTTTTGTTATGTTGAAGTCGGTTTTCATACCTAACACTTTTAGAGGATTCGTACGATATGCTACACACTCAACCTCGTATAAAACAGACTATTAAGGGGTGTGCAATTTACTTTTTATTTTCCATACATATACAGCTACGAGCAAAATCGTAATAATATCAGTGTAAATATAGATCAGTGACTTCAAATAAGAGAAAAAAGTCAGGCTTGTAATAAGGCGTTTTGTATTATGTAATTATATATGTGGTAGAATCACGCTGAGGCTATTACTGGCTTCAACATGAAAGGGTAGGCTTACTCAGGGCAATAACACCCTCTCACAGAAAACCGACATGAAATAACAATGCTTGCATTATTGCGTTTCGTTCGGTCAGTGAGAGCGCCGGAGACCCATGTAGCCTCCCCTTCCCCTTCCTCCTTCCCTTCCTGTGCCCCCCGCCCTCCTCCCAAACACAGGCTGGCAACGCACTTGTGACTCCCTTGGTTGTTGCAAGTGTCTATGGACGGTGGTGATCACCTAACATCAGGTGACCCATCTGCATCTGCCTCCTATGATAAAAAAAAAGATACAAAGCCGATAGTCCACTTGGTTCTCTCACTTGGCTCAGGAGAGAGTCAGATCGATCCCTGGCCGCCCCTAACATGCGGCGGACGGTACACCGTGCGGTTTTAGTCCGTGTGTGTCGGACATAAGCCACTCTCTCCCCCGAGAGGGATAAAGAATTTCCCCACGTTAATAAAAAGAAAAGGTATCCTAAGATCTAGAATTAGGAACTCATGTACTTAACCTTTTTTTCTAATAACATCTGCCGATAACTCCCTCGACGGTGCCGCTATCCAACCAATATGAATAAAAACCTAACTTAGGTACATGTATTAATTCTAAAAGCCCTTGCTGTAATAACAACACGGGTAAAGATAGTAAACAGGTGCCTGTCGAACCACACCTGACAATAAGGGGTCGCCGCAGCACGACGTGGCGTTAGTCTGTTGACCTCGCGGAACGTTTCGCCCTTATAACATACAGGTCTAACGGTTAAAAAAACTATTACGTTGTTTATTTGACTTTACTGCAATGGCTATTTGACAAATATTCTATGACTGGCATCGTAGTCCGTTGAAGCTGTTAAGACCTTGCTAGGTCAATAGCGTAGTCAGTTCGAGAAAAAAAAACATGACTGGCTTCTGCCCGCGACTTTGAGCGCATGCAATAATTGAATAATTTGGGCTAACGGCGAAAGTTCTCATAAGGTAAAAAAAAAAACGATTTTGTAACATTCTTCATTGGTTCTCTACTTCTTTTGGTCTTAGCGTGATGATATATAGCCCCTAGCTTTCCTTGATAAATGAGCTATCTAACACTGAAATAATTTCTTAAATTAGACCAGTAGATCTTAAGCGTTAGCGTTATTAGCGTGTTTAACGAAACAAACTCTTCAATTCTATAATATTAGTAAAGATATTCGCCTCAAAGTTTAATTTAGTTTAGTTTAATTAATTAAAGTAAGATTGAATACGTTTAAATAAATATAATCAGGGATAGTGAAACAGTTTACTTAATGACATTAAAAGACACAAGATGTAAACCAACCAAATTAAAATATTATAAAACGTCATACAAAGTGGTGTAATTACTTTACTGACATAAATTGTTTACTTTATACCACTATAACATCATGAAGTTCCAGCACTTTGTATAAAATTCAAACCTACATCTTTTGATACTGATAAATAAGCACTCGTTTAAACCAAATATTCTAATCATTATGAGTCGGTATATTTGTTATATTTTTTAAATTATAAATAAGTAAATAATCAAATGAGCTAAAACGGTACATCATTCTAAATTTTTAATATGTCAAATATTTTAGATCTTACCTATATGTTTAATAAATGTAGTTTCGTAATAAATTCACTCCAAAAAAAGGTGACAATCCCACCTATACAAGACAGTATATTAACTAGAACAATATCGCTATCAGAACTTTTTGCGGATGCTTTCGATATGACGTAACCCATTGTATTGTCTTTAAACGATCCCGATATGACAAAATGTAGAAATACAAAGCTAAAATGTACTACGTGTTATTTAGAGTGTGGTTTATTTTTAGACACGTTAAACCTAGAAAGGGACTGGCTCTCAAGGGTAGCTTACGAAACACACCAACAGGTACGTGTTTCAACTTGCCGGTAGTACGTAGTGGGCGGTGGACTTGGAAGATTCCTACCGCCATGCTCTAGCTTAATCACGATGTTTTCCTTCCCCGAAAGCTTCGTCACAGTTGCTAGCTTTCAAACCTACGTTCATTGACGCTGTGTCCGAATGCACTATGAACTAGGCTATGACCGCTTACCAAGAAAATACAGCACAGCGCCACCGGGTTATAACATATGGTAAAATAACATAAAACATTACCTATTAAAAAACAGGTAACTTTTCGCTGTAATCGATCAAACGACTTCAAGAATAAGCTTAGGCTCTTAGAATAATAACGCATAGAAAGATAGTTCGGTACTTTAAGCGACTACAAAAGTGAAGCAAAAAATTGTACTAGGGTGCAAGCGATTACACGAGTATACACGCACACCACGACAAAATCGGGTTGCCACTAAAATGTAGCTTGCCCAACACCGTGGAAAATGAACTGCATTATTTGTGTATAAACCGTCGCGTGCTCTTTTTACATTTAATATTTTTGCTTATTTACCCCCGTCTTGTAATCGTCACTTCAGCCTCAACTCAACACTTAAGAAAACAATAGAGATGTTTTATACTTAACATACCATTCAAAGTATTCGAAGTCGAAGAAACGATTAAGTTACGGGTGTTGTAGTTACTTATTTTATTTATGTGTAGTCCGGTGAACCTTACTGGGTCAATAGCATAGTCAGATCGAAAAAAAAATCTTTTATTTATTCTACTATGGTTTTTTATTTAATATGAAACAGCTACTCTATAGTTAAATCCTTATATGTTATACAGATTATTTAGACGCCAACTTTTAACAAACACATTTTCAAGTATGTAAAATATGTAAACTACATAATGTATACGTACCTTACCTGTTTAACACATATTTGGATATGTTTCTTTTATAAAAAAATAATTTATCGCATCAGTAAAGTCAATTAAAATGGAAAAATAAATTTCCTTATCTGGCAACACTGAGCGTTTACAAAAGATGGAATAAAACGATTGTTTTCATTAAGATTAATAGTTGAAATACTACAGTATGTTAATAATTTATCTGTTACAATGATATTAACACACTTCTTATGTTTTTCAGAGGTGCTGTGCCATCATTTAATTGCAGAAACCGTCATAATTATTTATTCGCTAAGAGATGTGTTCGGGTCGCAATGACCTTGTACACTAGGACTGTTGATAAAATATCGATATTTATATCTTGATATATCGATATTTTTAGTAATATATTTTGGGCAATATATCGATATTTTGATAGTATAATTTGGATATCGGCAGTCGACATTTTTTTATTCATAATCATTTTCTTAGCCTTATTCCACATAGGTTGAATCGATACATTATGTTTTTCTTTTCCAGTGTCCTCAGTCAGATATAATCTCAGAATTCACACCTATTACATATGTTATTTTTACATACTTTATCCATACTTTTATTGGTTTCCTCTACTTTTATATCTATTCACCTTCATACTTAAAACTATT